>CATIWM010062806.1:0-13616 GCA_949671775.1 Mallotus repandus
CTATACGACCGAGTATAGTGTATCTCAACACTACACGATCGAGTGTAGTGTATTTTTCAATTCAACACTATACGTCCGAGTATAGTGTGTTTTCAATTCAAATTTGCGAGCAATCATAGGTTGCAGCGTCAAAGCTCACATCATGGGACGATGAAAACAGCGTTGCAGGCAAACGCTCTGTAACACATCAGGTAAGTATCCTAACTCCTTACCCTTGAAATTGTGTGCTTATTTGCTTTGCCGCAATTCGTCAAGCAAACAGCGACAAAGGGGGGCAACTGTAAGCAACCAATTTCGGGATGACTAGAGCATGGATGCAACAGAGGACCCGATGATGAAAATAGACTATGAAATTAGATTTATTGGTTTTAAACTAAATTGTAAATTCTTTTTAGGAAATATTATTTTTATTATTGTTATTATTAATTTTTTTATTATTATTTTTTTATATTTAAAATAGATTTTTTAAAAAAAATTAAAAAAAAAGAGACAAAGCACTTTAGTATGGGCCATCTTCCCGTGTTTTTTTTCAATTCACGTTTTTTTTAAACAGATTTCCGATCGAAAATCTGTATTTCCGATCGGAAATTGAACCGACCCCATTTTTTTTTTCAAAAATTTATTTATTTATTTATTTTTATTTATTTATCATTTATTATTAGATTTTGATTAGGTTATTTTGATAATTCTTTTTATTTTATTAGATAAATATGTAGATAAATTTTTTTTTCTAGATAAATAATAAAATAATTTATTTAATTTTTATCCTATAACCAATTTAGGGTTATAGGATGGGGTCTTTATAAATACGTGATTTTCTTTTCACGTAGGGGGGGTTTTTTCTTTTCTTTTTCTTTCCACCTCTTTCTGATTTTTAGCCGTCAACCAAAAGACACCCATTTTTCTTAATTCTTTACGTACTTTTTTTCAAGTTTTAGCCGTGAATCAGATCCAAATAAATCAAAATCACAGACAAACACAATAAAAGCCACATGCTTTCATTAATGGTGATCACCTTCTGAGGGGAATCAATACTGCATCCATCAAATCAGTTCTTTCTACTCTTCCTTTTATTTATTTATTTGATCTTTTTTATTCTATTTAATTCTAATTTGATTTAATTTAATTTTTATTTTTATTTACTAATCTTTATTTCTCTTTGTGTTTATGATTTTGGATGAGTGGTTTGAATCTGTGGTGGTGAACAAGATCCATGAAGATCCATGGAATGCCATGGATTAAATTGTATATTTGAATGTAGTTTTATAATTATTTATTTATTTATTTCATAATTTTATTTTATTTTTAGTTGTAGTCAATTTTATTATTCAGTAGATTATTGTAATAGCCCCAATAGTAGGAATAGTGAAATTATACGTGTGTGTGTTTCTTAATGGGTTAGTAAATTAGGATTTCACTTGGTAATTCAATTAAAATTAATATGGCTTTAGATTAATTTAGGTTGTATGTAATTGGAATTAGGGTTAGAAAAATCACGTAATATTTGTTTATTTGTTTATTTATTATTTTATTTTATTTTTATTTGTTTTGGGCTTGCTTTTAATTTTATTTGTTTTGGACTTGCTTTTAATTTTATTTGTTTTGGGCTTGTTTTTAATTTTTATTTGTTTTTGGGCTCCAAGTGCACATGTAGATCTAATTCATTTAATTAGTAGGCTTTTAAAATTACATTTAGGTTCTTAATTAATTAATTTAGATTTTAAGTTTAAAATTAAATTTAGGCCCAATAGGTTAATTTAGATTTTAGGCCCATTTTTATTAAATAAAATTAACTTAGACTTAGCCCATTAATAAAGCCTCTTTCATAATTTAATAGACTTAGGCCCACTTTCTTTAGAATTAAAATAATTAGAATTAGCCCACTAATTGATTTCTTTTTCTTTTAAAATTTAATAGACTTAGGCCCACTCTTAGAATTAAAAACAATAGATTTAGATTCACTAATTAATCAAAATGTAGACCCATTTTTTATTTATTTTCATTTGTAAATAAAATATATAGATTTAGTTAACTTAAATTAAAATAAAGTTTAGATTTAGGGACATTATACTTTGAATGCATTTTTTATGTGATTTTTCATTGATTGGTTGCCTTAGGGTTAGATGGATGTTCGAATTAGGGTTTAATGAAATTGCATGTAATTAGGGAATAAGATAATAATTAATAAAATAAATCTAAATGAACACAAGTCTAAAAGAAGTTGGTATTCCGTATCCAGAACTCCTGGTTGTGGTGCTAGCTTGTATTAGAGAATCGAGTTACCACCACTTTCGAATTGTCCCAGTTATTACCCTGGGTGGCGACTCCACATCTCCATGCCATGTCTTTGTGACAGTGGTTAGTGTGTTCCTTAGAGCCCTGAGCTCAAACAGTGTTGCGGTTGCAATAAACTTGGGCGCGCGCTAAACCCCGCCATCTACAGATACTTTCGAAAGGTACAGTTAAGTTGTCAGATCATAAGGAAAATAAATTCTTTGAGCTAGTGAATTTGGATAGATTGAAGAAGTATTATGTCTAGTCTCTAAGCAGAGCACTAAATAAAAAAATAAAAATCCTCGCTAAATCGAAAACTCAAAAGGGTGACTTAGGCAAAAGTTAGAGGTTCCCGCTAAGTTGAAAACCCAAAAAGGGCAGCTTAGGCAAAAATTAGGGAAAAATAAAAAATGAGAATAATTACCATTAAGATGAAAACCCAAAAAGGGCATCTTAGGTAAAAGTAAGGGATATATGAGAGTTACGTTAGCTAGAAAACTTGAAAGAGCTAGTTAACATCATTAGAAATTCTTCTTGCCAATTGAATTGATTCTTTGAGTAATTCTATATCATTTATCCTATTTATGGTTAAGAATGAATAACTTTAAGTTGATAATGCTTGGCTCTATGTATTCTTGTCATTAGCTTATGCATTTAAATACGTATGTGAAATCATGATGTTTGTTTTACAAGCAATAATATCTATTTTTTTCTTGTATCTTTCTTTTCAAAAGCCAAATTTCACTATATTTGATAAAGCAAAGTTCATAAAAAAAGCTCGCTTCATAAATAAGAAGCTTTCTAAAGCTTCAAACTAAACCTAACTTCTAGAGCTACCTTTACCACTTCCACTTGCTAAATTTGTGACCTTTTACCAATTCTTGTACTATTGAGTGATTAAGAAGTCTTGATTTCTATGAATGTGGTGTAGCATAATTCTTCTAGGCCATAATTGAATAATTTATTTAATAAAAGTCTTGGTAAGTGCACCAACATTTGGGAGATGAGGCACACGAGTAGGATGTTGTTTCAATCCTCATTTCTTACAATCCTTGAAGGATGATAGAAAGAGCATTGCCTCAACCCCACAAGAGCAACATAAGTGTGAAAACTCCTTGAACACACATAAGAGAAATTCCACCAAGGGCAAACCCATTGTACATCCTTTTCACCAACCCTTACATCCAAGCCACCCATTCTTCTTTCTTCTTAAACCTAACCAAAATTCTCCTTCTCAAGAAGTGATTAGGACTATAATTTGTTACACAATCAGGGGGCATCACTACCTTCAATTTCTCCATAAGCCAAACCTACAAAACATAAACACAAAGCCGTATTAGAGTGTGAAAAATGTAAAATCGGCTATCCATTGTGAAAATTGGCTATTGGTGCCTGAAAATTGGCTATTCTTGCCTCTGAAACCAACTATTCAGGTGGAAAATCTGGTTGTTCATGCATGAAATCTAGCTATTCATCTATGATACAGAAAAATTAACCCTTACTTGCAAAACCAACATACTTTCACCAAATCGAGCATTCCTATTGACCTTAACCTTGTCCAAACCATTCAAATATGAACTAAAACCACCAAAGCAAACAATTTTGGTGTCAAATTCATCTCAAAATCAATTTGACTCAAAATAGACAACACCTTTCTATCCATAAGCCTTAATGTGCTCTTATCACATTCAACGAGATGATAGCCAAGTATAATGCTCTCAATGATAGGAATCAGATTGCAAGAACCAAGATTAGATTCAATATAATGGATTAACCCATAAAAAGAGATGAAAGAACTTGAAACAATACAACCATTATCTTCACTTTTGCTCATGCCAAATAGGTGATTCATAGCATGAACAACCACTAGGTCTCGATCCATTGTGGCCATCTCTTGTTGAGGAGATATCTTGGTACCCAAAATTGTTAAGAATTCTTCCATAGTAGAGCATAGCTGCATTTCTCTAAACTGAAACACATGGAGAGTGGGATCCTAAAAAGTGAGAGCACTATAAAGAAAGTTATAGTCAAGCTTTAGATTCAAGAAAAACTTCAGATGATGGAGGTTGTATCTCTTGAGGTATAACCAATCTTCATTTGTCAGGGTCTTGATGAAGTTTTGAATAAAAGATTTGGTGTTTTTGATGCTCATTGTGGCCAAGAAATAAAAGAGCTTGAAGAGACTAGAATTGTAAAGAATGCTAAGGGACAAGGAGATGGGTGCATTCTGCTTCAAAATAAGGATGAATTTATAGTTAAAATAAAACCTAGGGTTACTTTTTGCCTTTTGGATAAATTTTTAATGACCTTCATTCAATAACCAGTGCAGGGGAACAATGTGGAGCACCAAAAGATAAGGTTCAATCTTAATGGTTGAATGAAGATTGTGTGGGGACCACAATATGACAAGGATTTTATCCATACCCTTGTCTCTACTATGGACCAAATTGTAACATTTTTAAATACTTTTCTTCATTTCCTTTAACCCTTTGTTAAACCTAAATTCTCATTTCTTACCCTTTACCTTGCTTCTTAAATCATGTTTAGGGTTTTGTTATTAAATTTATGAGAATAATTTATCATCTTAAAGATATTTTAGAAAGCAAATCTAATATGCTTTTCTAAATATATTTTACAAGTGCAACATGTTCATAATAACATTCTCAAGAATAATAAGTACGAGTAGTGAAAGCACGATAACATGTCCATGATAGTGATCAACATCCTAAAATCTCAGCAAAGCCATAAAGATATATAAGTCTGGGAAATATATGGATAACTGGAATACAGATAAAAAGGATAGGAGTTTATTTAGTGTTGTATAACTCCTAGCTAACTACTTCCTCAAGTCACAGATTTCTTGCTCATATGAAGTCATCTGTTGTTTTATGTGTTTGTTCTTAGAAAGGAGCTCCTGCAGTTGAGACACAACTGGGAATTAGAATTTTCATAGATATACATGCATACATGCATTAACATTCATACATATTCATATTCATACACGCATTCATACATTAATGTTTGTTCATATGCATAGCTATTTGTACATAAATCTTCAAGTGCATACATGCATTAACATTCATACATTTATGAATTATCATTTGCATATGCATTTGTACACATATATTTCTACTTACTAGAGCCTTCTTGTTAACTCTGGATATAAAATTCTTTACATTGTATAGACCATACATTAATTTCTCTACTGATGACCTTTTAACCTATAAATATGATTATTATTACTATTTTTATTCACCACTACGACAATTTCAAGATGAACTTTTCGGCATCTTACATGAGTGGTCTCAGTAAGTGTGAATGCAATAGGCTGACAATCCAGAGTAGGAAGTTCCTCATAATATTAGCCTTATGAGAAAGATCTAAAATTGAGAATTCCAAATTCACCTCATGAGTAAAGTCCCCAGGAATAACAATGATGCTATGGCAATAAAATTTAGCCTCACCCTGAGTGCAAGACTCTGTGTGACCTCTCTTGCAAACTTGTAAACTTGAATAAAAAATAGAAATAAAAGAAAAGATAAAGATAAAATAAAAAAGAATAAAGCAATACCTCAGAAGTAGTCGAGTGAATCTCGGATGGTATCGCACTCGGTCCAACAGGACACACATTATCAAGAATAATATGAAGCAGATGAGTTTGAATGAAACGGTTGTATGCTCCTCAAAAGGCTCTAAGAACAAATCATAGGGGAAGCCTATCCGAGAAAGCTCTAAATCTCTACCAGAAACTATCTTAGCAGAAGTCATCATAGATGGTGGAAGGCAAGGAACACGATGACTAGTAGGACCAAGCAACCAACGCTCGACTCATTTACTAAGAAACTAACTCCTATAGAAAGGACCTTCAAGCAAAACTTGTCTTATGCGCTAAGCACTGACAAGTCCAAGTGTGCTAGTATCGACTTTGAATGGATCAAGACGAAGTTATCAAATAAAGGTAAAGTTAAATAAATAAAAATAAGAATACTAACTAAATTTTTCTTTCTTTACAGGAACTTATATCATGAAAGCCTAAGTTGTTCAGGAAATTTTTGTGTCAGGATAAGTCCTTAGAAGTTCCTCTATGAGCACTCAACTACCAAGCTCCTTGAGGAACACTAGAGACATCTTCATCATCATGCTCCATTTAGGAAGAGGAAAGATGCCATACTCATAAGCCCAAATCTATACAAAATAAAAGGAAAAATTAGACATGTTAATAAAGAATAAGAAAAAATCAAAATAGCAGAAAAGAATAGAGAGTTTACCTCCAGAGCTCTCCATAAACCACTAAGATGAAGATGACCTCTATAGACCTTGTCCAAATAACCACAGAGGTGTGTGTGAGCAGCACCACCCCAGTTGTAGTTATTGACTGCATCCAAGTTGTGAAGACCAGGCAAAAAGCACAATTCCACACTGCTCTTACTATTGCAGAACACACATGAGCCATGGAGGAAGAGAACAAAACATCGAGCAAAATGATCCACTTCGATATCACTAGTGGGAGTCTAATCCTGACAAGCATCATATATCCTAGAATATCAAAGCACCACTCCACCTTGCTAACCGAGAGAGGAAAAAGGACAACCTAACAACTAAGTAATGTATCTTTTGCTCTCAGCATCAAGGCAAGAAGAGTATAAGCAGCAGACAAAAGGCACTTGCACTTCAGTGAATCTCAAGCCATTGATTAACTGAAAGTCGACTGGATTAAAAGTAATCTTACCAAAGTTAAAGTGGAAGGTGTGTGTGGTGTTCTGCCACCTCTTAATCCAAGCTTGAAGTCTCGCCAAGTTACCAGTTTGTCGAGATTCATAAGGAAGGATAAAGAGAAATTCATCAAAGCCTATCACTAGGACCTGAGCTAGAACATCATTTAGAAGTTCTTCATATCATACACGCGTTAATCCGACATTTCCATCACCTTTTATCAGTGTAACTTTGTCTATCTGAAATACCAAAACATTAGAAGTCAAACCCTAATCACCTATCACCCAAAACGACCCAAAATTCATCAACAAATGATGAACGTCTGATTTTGGGTGATGAACAACTGGTTTGGCTATTCATCAAGCAAATTTGGCTATTCATACTCAGAACAGGACCAAAAACACAGGGAAAATTGGATGTTGAAAAGGCAAATTCGATCCTTCTCCAAAAAATAAACCCAAACACATAAAAATTGAGCCTAAACATATCCTAAACACCAAACCTAAGCTAAATCAAGTTCCTAAGAGCATGGGTACTTAAAATTTCAAAGAAATTGCAAGAAAAACTAACCGGATCCGTGGAAATGTGCTTGGAAAGATCATAGAGCAATGGAGGTGCTTATTTCTTCCTGTAATAATTTAATCATAGGAAGATGTAATCCACCTCATTTCTTTGACAAAGGATGTACTAAAGCACGATCATATACTACTGGAGTTCTTTGTTGTGTCATCTAAAGTTGCAGAGTGTTCAGACCATTTTTATAGAGTTTATGGATAAGGTTTTATGGATAAAATGAATATAATGTGAATAAATGGATATATATAGGAGAGCCAGAGACCAAAATTATAAAAATGCCTCTGAAAGTGCAAAAAGGTCCCTGCAAAGTAAAATTTTACAGGTAAGTATCTCGTTCCTTTTATTGCATAATTTCATCCCCAATGGATTTTTTTTCAAATAAAGATTCCAGTCATGTTTTAAGTTACAGTCTATTTTCAGCAGTCATCCTTTTTCAAGAAAATATTTGTGTGACAAAAATATAAAAAATTCAAATCCCCAATGTCTTTTTTTCAAAAATAAAAAAAAGTTAAATCATCAAATATAAACTTATATTTCAGTTTTGATTGATTCATTTCAATTTTAAGTAGAAGTCTATGGACTTATTTCAGTTTTCAAACTCATTTCAATGTGGGAGTCTGCAGACTCATTTCAAAATCAATTTCAATTGCAATTTCAAATGTGGGTTTGAGGACTCACGAGTCTATGGGCTTAAAGAAAAGGAAATCCACCTTAATTTCAATCTTAATTTCAAATGTGGGTTTGAGGACTCACGAGTCCACAGACTCAAGGATCTGTGGATCCACCTTAGTGGGTTTGAGGACTCACGAGTTTGAGGGCTCAAGAATTGGTGATCCACCTCAATTTCAATTTCAATTTCAATTTAATATGTGGGTTTAAGAACTCACGAGTCTGCAGACTTAAGGATCACCTCAGTGGATTATAGGACTCAAGAGTTTATAGGCTCAAGGATTGGCGAATCCACCTCAATTTCAATTGCAATTTCAAATGTGGGTTTGAGGACTCATGAGTCTACGGACTCAAGGATCTATGGATCCACCTGAGTGGGTTTGAGGACTCACGAGTCTACAGGCTCAAGGATCGGCGAATCCACCTCAAATTCTTTGCAAACAACCAATAAGAGTTTGAGGACTCATAAGTTTGCGGACTTATTTTTAATTTCAATTTCAAAAAAAATTCAGTACTAACCTGTGTTTTCAAGTTTTAGCTCATAGGAAGCAAAGGAAAACAACAAGCATAAATGAATGCAGGTATGGTCTGTGAACTTTAAAGTTTATTTTTTGCTTTGTCAGAATTTATGTGTGACGACCATGACATACAAATCATAACTTTTCTATCAAATGTTTGGTAGGAACACACAAATTTCTCTAAAGTAGGGGGAAAACTGTTAGGGTTGTTTTTCAAAACCTTGTTAACTGATGATGAAAAAGCTAAATGACTCATCAAACAATCAATTTGGTAAAGAGAATTAACATTCAAGCCATTTCAAAACTAACCAAACCACTAAAACCTTACCCGATCACCAAATACACCATTTCAAGACTCAACAAAACCCTAATCAAACCTAAACCAAACCATTTTGGTATTGAGAAAGAGGTTTGGGAAAAATAATGAGAGAGAAGTTTACTTAAGTCATGTCTTCTAAACCAATAAGTGCAGTCCTATGTAAAGGTTGTTACAATCTATATTCTGTAGTTTTCAGTCTAGTTTGATTACTAAAGCTTAGGTTTAACCTTTGGAAGCCCTAAGAACAAAAGTCAAACTTTGGTCAACGGGACTTTTTAGTGGTCAAACAGAGCTCCCATAGTTGAATTTTAGTCTAAAATTGTCTTTTAAAATTCTAGTGTGTCGGTGGGTCCCATTTGACAAAAAGTCAAATTTTGTCCTCCGGTGGTTAGATTGGGCCCTACAACTGTCTACCTCTCCTTGTCCTTATCCAAAAAGAGGCACTTGTCAAAAAGGTGCTTTCCAAGTTTAGAGAATATTCCAAATTTGGAATATACTAGCACAAGTGTCAACCTAGTAGAACGAAGGGATATACTATTACCTAATTGAATATTCAAGAATAATTACACTAAATGCCACTAACCTTCAATGCCTATAAATAGAAGCTTTGAGGAAAATTTTAGGGTGCTTTTTACCACTTTCAAAAGGGGAGAAAATTCCAGCACAAAAACCCAAATTGATCTCCAAAAATTCTCTCCATAAAACCTTAGAAAATTAGAGAAAAATTGGGAAAATAAGGGGAAATAATGCCAAAATTTCTCTAGACCTAATTTCTCTATGTTTTCTACTTAATTCCTTTTAAAAATACCAAAATTAAATATCCAAATTCATAACCAAGCTCCTGCATATCATCTCTCTCAAATCAAAACCAAATTCTCACCCAAACTCACTAAAAACACATTTTACCCTTTTTAGTTCAATCTTAATTCTCTTCAGTCAATTGTTGTTTCTTGGTGATTTTTTGCCAAAATTCTTAGGCTAACCACTTTTTAAAAAATCATTCTCATTGATTCTCATCTCATTTCTAGGGTTTGGGGCATTAAATTTGAATTTTGAAAGCAAAAGAGAACAAATTCGGGTTGTTCAGTGATGAACAACCGAATTTGGCCCATGAACAGCCAATTGGCTATTCATGCTCCAAATTCAGCTATTGAGGCATCTCATATCAGCTATTGAGGTCTCAAAATTGGCTTGTAGAGGGCTAAATCGGTTGTTCATCTCACTTCGTCAGAAATGACTCCAATGATGGATTTTAAGGTTCCCAAGGGTTCATACTTGCTTGATCATGATTCTAACCCTTCCCTAAGATCCTAGGATCATAGAATTGAATTATTATAACATATTTTTATATTTTTAAATTATTTTACAATGATTTTTCTTTAATTTTTTAAAACTCTTCTTTAAGTGCTTTCAAGTGTGCTCCTTGTTCTTGCCTTTGGTTTGATGATTTTGATTGTGTTTGTCGATGTTTATGTGACTTTAAATTGAATGTTTTAATCATTATCTATGTGATTTATTGTTTATTTTGGTTTATTGTGAAGAGAATACTTGTTTAAAACCTTGTTTAATGTGTGTTGTGATTATGTGTTACTTGATTATGCTTAATTGTGCTTTAATTTATGATATACTTTTGTTGTGATATTGTTTGCATAATTTATGTTTTAATTTAGGGCTCTTATGATTTGTGAAGTATTTGCATTTTTTTTCCATTATGGATCATTGTTTATGTATTTTGTGAACTTTGTTTTTATTTGTGAGCATTAATGCCCATAGCTTGTGTTTTTAGTGATTACTACTATCATTTTAATATAAGTATCTTATTTTTGTGTTTTTATTTCAATTTTAGAGTCTTTTGGGTCTTTATATACATATTTTATGCTTTGATTAAGTCAATATATTGTTTTTCATATGTTCATGTCTATTTGTGAGTTAATTTTACTTCTAAGTGTGATTGAGCCTATTTGATACATTTTGCCTTAATTCTTGTTCTTTATAGTGTCTATTTGTCTATTTATTATTTAATTTTGTTTCCATGTCTCCACTAACCTTTTTCTACCCTTGTTCAAGCTATATTATAGTTACTACAATTCTTGACTTCTCCCTCTATTTCTTTTACATTATTGCATTTTCATGCATTCATGTGCCTTTATGCATATCACTTGCTTGATGCATATCACTATCATGTGTGTGCTCATTTTTAGATTCTCTAGATGCATAATTGTATGCTTCTCAGCTTGCATCCCTTGCATACTTGCTTGCTTCCCAAATTTGCATTACCTTGCATGCTTCCCAGCTTGCATCATGCATCATCCTTTGCATGCACCCTGGATTTATTTAATGCTTGTGTGAGCATGCATTGCATTAGCATCATCCATTGCATTACATATCTATTGTTATCAATCTCAAGATCTCAATCTCAAACTACTAACTTTTACTATCTTCTTCTAACATCTTACTAACTTTTATTTTCATTTGTTATTTTGATTATAAATTTATGTGTTATTTTGTCATGTTTTATCAATTGTTACAATAATCTTAATCTCTACACTCAACTCTCATTTCTTTTTATTTTTATATTTCATTAATACTGCTATCATAATCTCAATTCTCATTTCTCTTCATTAATACATCATATTTATGCTTTTATTTTCTCTTTCTCTCTTTTTTTTTTTGTAATCTCTACTCCTACTCCTCCGTCTTTATTTATTTTCTTTAATTTGTAAGTTTGTCTTTTTATATTCTTATTTTTATTATTTTCATGCTTTATTTTGTTATGATAACATAGTAATGGACTTATCTTTGTTTCTTGTGTTATGTTTTATTTGACATCATATACTAAAAATACATAAATTACTTAATGAAAGAATTTTCTTGATTTCTTTTAATAAATTAATTTCTCTTTTACACTTATTTCTCTACATCTTTTCTTATCAATTTCTTTTTATGAATAAATATTTCTTATTTGCATTTATTATTAATTATGGAATTTTGCAATTTCTTTAATAAAAATCATTTTCTTAAATGTATTATTTTTCATTTTCACATTTCATTCACAATCTTCTTTAGATCTTTTTGTTTTTAATTAAAATAGCACCTTTTGTGTTTTATATGTGATTATGCTGTTATTTTCTTTGTTGATCATGAAAATCATCCAAATGCAAGGATATGGATCACAATTTCCTTTATTTTCTAATTTTTCAAGTAAATGATTTGATTATGTGTTCAATAATTTATGATGTGAGAAATATCCATCCAAGGTACATAATTCATATTTTTAGGTCTAACTTGATAGAAACTCATATTGTGAATTAATGGTTCACATAATTAATCAATTGTTATTTTTAAATGTTTTTTTTCTTAACTAATTTTAATTTAAAATCCATTTTTCAAGTATTCTTCCTTTTTTAAGTTAGTTTTCTATTTAAAGTTATTTATAAGCATTTTTATTTCTTCATTTTGGATTTTAAGGTTACTTTTCATTTATTTTTCAAATAAAATGTTTTATTGCCCCGAAACTTGGAATATAGAGCAATCATGGAGAGGATATTTGTAAAATGTGTTAGCTATTCTTATCTCTCTTCTCTTTTAATTTATTGCTTTTTATTGCTTTCATAATTTCTTGTTTAGCATGCACATGTTTAATCATAACACAAATTTGCTATAATTGCTATGCCATGGGTTAATTGTTTGTCTTTTCTTGCTTTATTTGCACTTTATTTATTTAGTATGTTTATAATATGTGCATAAACAATATTTTGTTATGTTTCATGTATTATGTTGGATGCCATGCTTTTGTGATATTGCAATAACATGTAGATTTACCATGTTTACATTTTTCATTATTTTTCCATGTTTATAATTCTATGCTTGTGTGCTATAATCGTATGCCAAGACATATATGTGCATTAGTTTAGCTTTTACCATGATCATGCATCATTAAAATATTATGTCATTTTACCATGTTCATGCATTATTTTATCATATTATTTTGAGCTTATGTGTATATATTGTGTTTCTATTTGCATGTCGAAATTGATGTATAATAGTACATAGTTCTTGGAAGCACTGTACAATAAAGTAAGGTCGGCAATGCTCAGCATCTAGGCAGTATGGAGATGCCTTAAACAAAAGAGTCTAATACTACTGAAATCAATATTCGAGCCCAGTGTTTTATCCAATGGGCAAATGCAATTCCAAGCGAGGGATCCAAGTTTGCCTAAATCCCTAAAACAGACAATTTCTCGGGTGATACCGAGTGGCGACTCCTTGTTTTTCCTACTTGAGTAAAGGGTTATTGTCACATCCATACCCTTAATTTAAGTATAATTGCATTCATTATGCATTTCATTTACATACAATATATTAATTTAATTTAAGTATAAGTTAGTATATGTATATATATATAGATAGATATAGTTTTAGAGGAAATGACTAAAATGGAGTAAATGAATGTCCTTAATTGAACAATTGAAAGCTTGAGGATTTATAGGTAACTTAAGCAATTCATTAAGGACCAAAAGGAGTATTTTACATAATTTTTAATTATT
>CATIWM010062818.1:0-13897 GCA_949671775.1 Mallotus repandus
AAATAATTGAAAACAAAATTAGACCAAAAGAAGGAACAAAGTAAAAAAATAAAATATAAAACACCGCAAATTATACTTCCAATCGGAATTTTATTTTCCGATTGGAAATAAAAAAAATTAATAGTTAAATAAAATAAATAAAGTTAAAATCAAATAAAAAGGAAGGAGTAGAAGAAGATGACTAAATGGATGCAATATTGATTCCCCTCAAAAGAGATGATCACTGATTGATGAAAGTCTGTGACTTATGTTGTTTTTATCTGTGATTGTAGTTTTAATTGAATCTGATTCACGGTTAAGAACTTAAAAAAGTACGTGAAAAATAAAGAAGAGTAGAGAGAAGGTTGCGTTATTTGGCTTACGGCTAAAAATCAAAAAGAGCAGAAGGAAAAAAGAATAAAAACCTCGGAGCCTCCCCACCTTGTCAAAGAAAAGACGTATTTATAGACAAAACACCCAGTAATCCTACATAAAGTTCAGGATAAAAATAATTTCTCTCATTATTTATCTAATAAATACATATTTATCAATAAATATTTATCAAATAAATCAAATAACAACCAATCATAAATTAAATAAAATAAAAAAAAAATCACGGACGTCCTATTTTCGATCGGAAATAAACTATTTCCGACCGGACATAAGCTATTTCCGATCGGAAATAGAAGAAAATAAATAAATAAATGATGGCCAACTTATGGCCATCTTGGCCACTTTTCAATTTGGAAATTGAATGGGCCATACGACCATTCGTCTTTTTTCTTTTCATTTCTTTTTTTTTTGAAAACTTATTCCTTTTTTTTTTTAATTTTTTTAAGAAAAAAATATAAAATAAATAAAATAAAAAAAGACCTAAAAAAAATTTATATTTTAGTTCAAAATCAATAAATTAGATCCAATAAATCCAATTTCACAGTTAATTTTCATCATTGGGTCCTTTGTCGCATCCATGCTTTAGTCATCCTGAAATTGAGTGCTTACAAACACACTCCTTGATCCAATTAATCCATGTATTACGAAAACCAAGCTTTTGAAGGACAACAAACAAGAAACACGAATTGACTCTGTTGAAGGCTTTAGCATAATCAATCTTTAAAGCAAAAAAATTACTGCTTCCCTTGAATTTATTCTTTAAGGCATGCATAACTTCATGATTTATGAAAATATTGTCTTGAATATTTCTGCCTCTGATAAAACCACTTTGATTCTGAGTGATGATGAGCGGTAGCCAAGGTTTTAATTTGTTTGTAAGAACTTTTAAGATTATCTTGTAGCAGTAGTTGTAGCAGCTGATAGGCCTGAAATCATCAAAAGCTTGAGGGTGTTTTGCTTTTGGTGAAAGAGTAATGGTGGTTTGATTCAAAAATTCTTGCAGTCAACTAGTGGCAAAGAAATCTCTGACCAACTTAGTTATGTCATCTTTGATAGTGCCCCAGTGGTTTTGATAAAAATCCTCTGAGTAGCCATCTATCCAAAGGATTTTAATTAACTTCCCCATTGAGAAGGCAACATTATGGATTTCCTTGAGAGAGACCTCCTGGGTCAGTGCTATAGTCATTTCTACTGATACAAGCTGGGGAACCCATTGGAGAGTTGGTCGATTTTCAAAGTTTCTTCATTTCTATAAATTTCTTTGAAATGGTCAACATAAGCTTTGCTTATAAGCTCTTGTTTAGAAATCCACGACCCATTGACATTTTCTGTCTTCTTTAGCTGGTTAATTTGTCTTCTTTGAACTGCAGTGAGATGGAAGAACTTCGTGTTCTTGTCTCTATTTTTTGACCACTGTATATGAGCATACTACTGTTAATTTATCTATTCTTGAAAGTACAACTTTTTGAGTTCTATAGTTATGAGTTTTTCTTCTTCATTATTTGATTTAGAGAAATCTTCATTTATTCACTAATCTAATAGAGCTCCTAGTGAGTTGATTTTCTTTATGATATTTCCACCTTTCTCTTTTGACCATTTGATTAGTTTGGGCTACCATATACACTAGTAAAGTGCCAAACATTAGGGTTGTGCATCAGTCGAATGGGACTGACTGAAAATTGATTGGGTTAGATAAGTGGAAAATGGAAACTGAACTGAACCGAAAAGGATTAAATATCCTTCAGTTCAAAAGATCGAATAATTTTAAAAATGTCAGATTGGGAAAATAGATTAGGCCTAATTGGGGTGGGCTTAAATATTTTGAATCCACAGAAGCGTTTGATATTATTAAGGAACAAAATTTAAAATATAAATGCACTATTCTTTTCTAATATTCTTTCTCAAAGTGACATCAAATATAGTTACTAACTATGCAGCTATTATATGCATGTATATGCATTTAAATACAAAGGGAATGCCCCATGTTAGTTCAAAAAATTAACTAATTACAGATTTTGCTATTTAAATTTACAAAATCACTCAATTCAATTAAAAAAGTCGAACTGAAGTTAAGTGTTAAGGCTCTAATGTTTGACTCCTTTAACAAAAAAATAATAGAAAATAGAACTTGTCATTCTTTGCAAAAAAAATATGAACAAGTCCTGCACAAAGATTGAAAAAATGAAAAAGATATAATCAACATAAGTACGATAATAATAAGAAAGGAATAATAAGAAAATGTAAATAAGAAATGAATAAGAGAGGCTCAGATTAAAATGTTTTCAATTCACATAAAAATGAAAGTCATTGAATATTTCCAACAACAAATAATTTATCACCAAAAAAATACAGTTTCTTAATAACTTAACAATATTAGTGGAAGCTTCATTATAGCCTTAAAGAGCAACAACAATGAAAAGCTGGTTCGGTCAAAAAATGCACAACTATATATACACATTAAAATTAAAGGGCCTCAGATGCTTAGTTTTGTATTCATAGAAAAAAAAAATACGGCCTTATTTTTGGCAATAAGAAAAAGAAAGTCACCAAAGAAATTGAGGCAAGCATTTTAACATAATCAAAAAGAAAATGAAGGTGGAAGCATCATCATAGCCCTAAACAACAAGCAACAACACCACAGACACCAAAGTTGTGTATCGAAGGCACAATAACTCAATAATGGCCAGCAAACACAAAAAAAATATTTCAGTATCATGCTGAGTTATTGTAAACCAACTTGCAACACATCCAAACTTAGGCACAATAAGTAGTGGTCACAATCATATAATGCAGAATGAATCATTAAGTAGACTATCTCATCATATGCGAATTAAATTATAATGTTGAGCAAAATCACTGAAAAATGTCAGCAAAATGCAAGGACAATAACTGTAACTATTTTGAATTCACATTTGTAAAGCAACAACTGCCACCACCAATTAAAGTTAGAATTATTTGTAACTTGATGATGCAATAATAGGTCTAATACTTACTGGGGGTAAATATGTGCAGATAATAAGCATAAAGTGAATAGTTAACAGCAAGAAGTCAAAAACAAATGGTAAAACTATTCAGTAATTGACTATTAGTTTTCTAAATCTTCAATTATCTCCTCAATGTTGATTGGCTGATTAGGCATCCTAAACACATCAACAACCTTACCATCAATACTAAATGTAGATTTTAAAGTAACTGTAGAGATAGGTACATCCAAAATATCATAAGCCAATCTCAAAAGAATCGAGAATCGATCTATATTAAGCTTCCACCAATAAAGCAAATCAAAAGCCTTCATCCTCTAAAATTGATTCACTTAAATAAATATCCAATTCAGATCACTTACTTTCAACTAATCCAAACTCCATTTTTGGTTTGTTAAATTTAGCTTTTAACAAAGACATCTTTGATGTACAAGAAGCAGTAACTATAGACTTACTAGAAGTATATAAGGTGCTAGTTTGACTAGCAGAATTAGTAGCAGCAGCAGGTGCATAGAGTGCAATAATCATCAAACAATTCATATATAGCAGCTCCCACCAACTGATTCACCATATATTTACGCCAATGAAAACTCCATAAATTCTAGCTTGTCTCTAGGGTTCAAAACATTAATAATAAAGATTAATAGGTTAATTTTGTCCTAATCACCTCAGTACTTATCAAATTTACTTTTCATTGATATACCCATTGACCTTTTATATGCATCATTAGAGTTGATCCATTCATTCAAAACACAGAACGGATCACATATTTAATAGAAAAAAGTATTGAAAGTAACATATAAGGATCCGGAAATTTGCAAGGTCATTTCAGAAAAAAAACCTTAGAAATTTAACAAGTTGTTGAATGATAATCTAATCAAGACAATCAGGAACTTTGTCAATAAGATCAGCTCTGAAAGCTGATTCATATTCCTCATACTTTTCAAACACTTTTCCATATAAATAAGCAAAATGTAGTATTAAATAAGTAGAGTTCCATCTTGTTGGCACATTTATAGACAATGTAGTCTTAGATTCAATGCCAATTAACTTAGAGGAATCTTTGAATTTATTCAACTTAGAGGGTGAATTTCTAATAGATCTAACTGGCTCCCTGACCCTCTTAATAGAAGTGTTAGACTCCTTAAGCCCTTAATTAACAACAAGGTTTAAAATATGTGTAATACATCTCATGTGCGCATATTGGCATCTCGCTAAACTTGTCCCCCAACTAAGAAGTTTCCTTTTAAAAAAACTCACAGCAGTGTCATTTAAAGAAGCATTGTCAAGTGTAATTGAAAAAATATTTTTCAGTGCCCACTCTATCAAACAGGTCTCAGTTGCCTTAGCAATGTACTCCCTCTTATGTGATGTGACATGGACAAAAGAGATAATTTTCTTATAAAGCTTCCACTAATCATCAATTAAGTGTGCTATTATGCGCATGTAGTTTATTCTCTGAATGGAAGTCCAAGAGTTTGATAGTGTTCTTTAAAAAAACTGTTTCAATTTAGACCTCTCATCAGTAGAATGAGAATAGCAATCCCTACTAATGGTCCATCCCGATGGAATTTTAAATCTATGATATGTAACTGCCATGAACCTTTTAAAACCATCACCTTCCACAAACTTGAAAGGAAACTCATCAATAATGATCAATTCAATAAGTGCATTCCTAATATCATTCTATCAACTTTCCAAGTACTAAGCACACCAACATTTTTAGTCTCAAACATATTAGCAGAAGGTTAAAAAGTTAAAAGTTGTTACCTACTTTCTTTTGGGTGAGGGTTTTTTATACAATTAACATGTGATTTCTAATAGAAGAGGTGCCATGCTTTTTGGAGTGACAGTTAAATTTTTTAGAGCAATAGAGACACTTAGCTTATACAATTGTGCTTGTCTCATCTTTAAGTTTCTCAAAATGTTCCCATGCCTTAGAACGAGGCTCAGTCTCCTTTCCTTTTTTTTTTCACAGTAACTTTAGGCTGCTTATCAATCAGCAGCAGGGTCCATCTGCATTAAAAAAAGTTTTACATCGTAAATAGTTAGTGTTAGACACAGTCAATTGAAAAGAGTTTATTTTTAAATACAAATCAAAGAAAAACAACAACATCAAAATTATACCTTTACAGAGATTTAAATCTCCTCCAAACTTGAGTGACAGAAGAGTTTGAGATCTCAACAGCTTCCACCTTAGATCTCGATTTGAGATTTACACATTTTGAAAAGGTTCCAAGCATCATTGAGTTCCATCAAGTAGCAAAAAAACGCATGACAAAATATATATAATTTGAGCATGTACACAGATAGAGAGAGCCATAAACATAATCAAATAGATTATCAAAATATTTTTTTTAAAAAATCAAATATTTTGTTAACGACTTAACACAATAGAGAAATATAAAAAAACCTTTTAAAAAAATATAAAAGATAAAAAAGAAATACTAAAAAATCTTTTAAAAATTATTATTTTTACATATCTATAAAAAAGAGATGATTTATAAAAGTTTAAAGTTTTTAAAATATGAAATAAAAAATATAAATATATATATATATATTTAAAATATATTTATTTACATAGATCGTAAGAATAGTTTATTTTCATCATAGATCTATAACAATATAGAATTGTTACCACTTACTAGATTACATGCAAAGGATTCAGAGACTTTGCATGTTGATTTTATCACTGTCAAGTGTCAAATGAAGTGGCTTATTGGCTTCCACCTTAAGATGTCACCTCAGAAATGAGATTTAGACACAGATTCACACTAATAGTGTGAAAAAATAAAGATTACACACTGACAGTAACACACTTAAAAAATCAACAATCGAACAAAATCTTTGTCACTCAAGGTCATAAACTATGGAGATCTAAACAAATCTAAGAATTAGACCATGAAAATGAACTAATAAGAGACTGAAACTTAAAACCTGTTTGACATGGGAGCCTCTAAGAGGGTGAGACTCATAACAAGAGGAAGATGAAGACTGGGATAGTGAAAGAACAAAAAGAAGAAGAGACAAGTGTAAAAGATTGAAAACAAACTGGAGAAATTAGGTTTAGGTTTTATGAGAAAGGGGAAAGAACAAAGAAAAAACGAGAGGGAGAGAAGAAGCCTGAGGGCAGCAGAGAGAAGGGAAAGTGATTTAGGGTTAGAGTTATAAGGTGTATATATATACTAACCCTAATATGTAAAACGATGACATTTAGTATTAAGTTTTTTAAAAATTTGGACGGTTTGGATATCTGACATTACACCCTGAACCATTTTTTTAAAACTGAACTACTCCTACTCTTCAATCGAATTGACCTCTCTTCATTTCTGATGACTGAACTGCTGGCACAATTTTGGTTCAGTTCGGTCAAAAAATGCATAGCCCTACCAAACACTATCATGCTCAATGAGGGCATCTATGAAATGTTGAGACATGTGTTGTATGTTCACGCCCATTCATCATTCCACCATAGAGCCGGACCCCTAGCGGAACCTACTGGATCTATATAAAAGCTTTGATTGAAACCCATTCGAGATCTTAGAGACTCCGTATAGGAAAATTTTTTCTTTATTTTAATCAGGGAGATCGTGTTTGGTTTATACTTCCTAATGGTGCTTTTGAGAGCTTTGACAGTAAGGGGATTACCCATTCCTTGGTAATTCCATGAGATTATGCTAATGTTTAAAGTAGAAGAACTAGCTGAAGAGAAAGGGATAAATTATCGAGAAGTTCAACTCCAGAAGAGAGAACATTAAACTTTATTTGTGGGGATCACATCTTGGCCATTCATTTTTTAGGAGGTGACAGTGAGATGCTACTATTGATTATTTCATACTTTATGCCTCTTCTGATTTTGATATCTTCATTTTCTTTAACAACAACGAGTTTCATTCATTAAATAAAAAAAATGATTTACACCACTTGATAAAACTACAAACAATGTGCTAATAAATTACTAATACAATAAGAAAATTTAAAGTGAAATCAAACTTCAAGAGTTGAAGATTATAAATTTAAAAACTCTTTAATGGTAAAATTCACAGATTTTAAAGTAACATTGAAGGACCATAATCGACTGTTAAGGAGAGATCATTATCCATAAACTTAAATTTAATAGTGCTTCAAATTGATCTATAATTGACTAACCACAACACATCCAAAAAGGTAAAAAATCCATCACAATTTCACTAAGATGGAGGCACTAACAACACAACATAGATCCATAAAATATAACTTATTTATGAATAAATATGAGAAAAAGAAAAAGAAAAAGAGATGAGGCGATTTTGGCTAAAATGGCCGAAACCACCTTTCAAAACCTCTAACTAAAGGAAAAAAAAATTATGAGAGAAGGAAGAGAAAAGGAAGAAGAAAGAGAAGAGATTTATATCTTTATCATGAACAAATTATTATATAAAAATTATATATGTTTGATGAAAAATAGTTATAGGGTATAATTAAGTCAAAGGGTCAAATTGGACCCTCAACTATACCTTAAATTAATATTAGACCTTAAATTTTTTTTTAGATTATATTGGATCTTATCTTAGGGAATGTTTGTTTTACCTGTTGGAAAATAGCTACTAGCTATTCAGTTCCAAATAGCTTGAAAAACCGGTTTGATTAATTCTTTTTTTTGAAAAGAAGCTGATAGTTGTTAGATATTCAAATTGCACTAGTTCACATAAACTCCAATTTGAAACATTTCACCAAGAGGTCTGGTTCTTAAAATTACATTTACTATCTTACTCTTACTCTTTTAACTTAACCAATTATCATCACTTAATAAATTATTATTTGCATAATTATTAAACATATTAATATTATAGTTATTAAAAATATTAACCACACAAATAAGCATATTAAAAATTATAATACTAAAAAAATTTTACAACTCATTATTTCTAATATTAATAATAGTAATATTATTAATATTTTATTTAGAATAAATTGTCTAATAAAAATAGATATATTTTTATTTTTTGAAATTATAAAAATAAAACCATCTACTATATTTTTTATTATAAGCATTAAACAAATTTTTTTATCATACATACTATTGTAAATTTTTATATCATATATATATATAATGTCTATATATGTAATTAAATATAATATCAGCACCATTTTCATAATTTTACCAAACACTTAGTATGAGTTAGCTATAAGCTATTAGCTACCAACAATGATTATCAGATATTAGCAAAGTTTAACCAAACAGGCCCTTATAGAGTTAGTGAAGTTATAAATCATTACAGTTATAATAAAATTTCAATTTGAACAATTATACAACAATCTTTCAACATTCTTAATATTAATATTTTTCTTTGTTTTGAAAATAATTATTTTAAAAAATTACATTCATAATTAATTATAATTCTTAATATTAATATTTTTCTCTGTTTTAAAAATAATTATTTCAAAAATATTTTAAAAATTGTTATTGTAATAACTAAATATATGATGAATTTTTATTAATTAAAAGTTAATATTTTTCATCACTTTAAAAAATAATTTCATATAATGTATTCTATTTAAGTTAATAATTATAAAATAAAATAATTAATTAATTTAATTTTAATTATTTGCTTACTTAACTTTAATAAATTATTTAAAAATAATAAAATATTATTTTATCTATATAACATAAAAACTACAACAAAACTTTTATGCACTATTGTTTGAATCATGATTATAATAAATAAAAAAAATTAGTTAATTTATTTTTAGTTTATTAGAATCTAATCTAATGAAATGTGTTATTTTGTCTATATAGAAATTCAACATTACAAACTTAATAGAGTTATGATTTATTATAATTTTAATAAACCTTTATTTAAACAGTTATATAACACTTGTTTAACATTTTAATACTCTAAAATTTTTCCTTTACTCTAAAAATAAGTTTATATAATATTATTTAAAAATATTTATGATCATAATCAACTATAAGATAATAAAAAGCTTGTCAATTATTTCTTATTAAATTTAAATAAATGCTTCAAAATAATAATATCATTTTAACTATATGACAATCAAATATTACAAATTTAATAGTTTTATAGTTTACTATTTTTGATAAATCTTTCACTTGAAAAATTACACATTATTTTGTAGATATTTTTAATTTTAGTATTGTTCTCTACTTTAAAAATAATTGCATGTCATTTTTTATTTTCGCTAATAATTATATAATAATAAAAATTTAAATCAACTTAATTTTAATTGTATCCTTATTAAAAATCTAAAAATAATAAAGAATTATTTCATTTACATAATATAAATATTACTCCCAAAAATTACATACTCTATTTTAATGTATAATTATAGTTTATTGTCAAAAACTATAGTTGTTAAAAAAAATATTTAAAGTAATTTAATTTAAATTTATTTCTTGCCAAATTTTAATTTATAAAATTTTTATGGACTATATAACAATCTAATTTACGAATTGAATAGAGTTATAATATAATAATTTATTAAAATTTCAATAATTTTTGTTTAAATAATTATAAAACACTATTATTTATTAAATTTAATTTAAAACAGTTTTAAATTTATATTAATTTAATTTAATTTATATTAGATAAAGTAGTAACTAACCTAATTAGAATAGAAAAAAAGTACTTGTAACTAAATTATAGTTAAAATGTTAATTAATTTAATTTCTATTAAAGATACAATCGAAGTTTGGCATAATAGAAGTTACATAGTTTTTTTTACCAAATAGAAGTTACATAATTTAATTTAATTAAAATTGAATTTTTATTAGTAAAAGGATAAATTATCGATTTTTAATTATATAATAATAATAATAATCATAGACTTTTTAGTAAATTTAGTTATCCTCCTTTTATATGTGTACATATTATTAAATTAATTTTTATTAAATTATAAATATTATTAATTATTTATTACATGTTATATATATTTTAATAATTATAATTAAATAAAAACAATTTAATTTTTTTAATTATATAAATATACACACACAGAAGAAGAAATTGAAAAAATATATATTAAAAAAGAAAAAACTACTCAAAGGATGATAGCTAGTTAAGGTAAAGGAGGACGGAGTTGTCTTGTTGTCTCCTACAATCTGTTGCCACACACTTTTTGTCTCTGTCTCTCTTTCAAACTATCTAATTGGTGGTGGCAACTAATCAACTGCAACTCTTTTCTTCTGCTCAGGTATTTTTTCTCATTTAAAATTTTGTTTATTTATTTATTTTTTTTTCACAGTTTGAGCTTGTGCAGTTTCAGTTCTTGATTTCTACAATACCCAATACAATAAAGATTTGTTATAAATAATTCAGCAAGATTGTTATTTTACACTGCATCTTGAAATGGGTGTTTCTTGAAAATACAGAAGATTTCAGAAAACTGATGAATTTGAATTTGTAAATGTGTTATTGAAGTGAATTGTTGTTTGCTTTCATCGTTAAGTTTGATGTTACTTTCATTAGTCTGCTCAAAGGAAAAAAAACGTTACGTTCGTTAGCTACCAGGACTTGATTATTTGGTATTGATTGACTGTTTGGTAGAAAGTGATTAGTGTTGTACTTGGTATTCTCTTTCCATCTCTCTTTTGTTTATAAAGTTTTGAGAAGGCTTTAGCTTTTAGTCCAGTTCAATTTGGCTCTATTGTAATGTTCAGCACACCAACTTTGGTGGCTGTATTGCTTCAAATGTTTACTGTATTTATATTGGATTTATAAGTTTTCTTTTGTTAGAGTTATGAGCAAATTTGAGATTTGTTAATGTTGATGAGAACATGATTGGAGATTAGATTGGATGTTTACGTTTAAGGTATAGTTTAAATGAGCTGAACTAACATGTTATTGATTAATTTCCCCCCTTCTTCTTACTAGAATACATTTTTTCTGTGCAATCTGAACTTAAATTTCAATACTTTAATGCAAATACATCCTAAGATTTTGCTAAATACACTCAATAATTAAAGATTTTGCTAAATACACTCAATAATTAATAATTTAGTCACTTTTAAGGAAAGATTAATAATGAAAATGGCATCATGAGAGATCACCTGGAGATGTTAATTTATAGTTCATTTCCAGTAGGAATGCTAAGTTGGGAGATTTTGTTTCTCGTTCTCCACTTTGATTTTTCCTTATAATGCTTGGTCTCCTCTTTTCTTCTTCTTCCTCTCTCTCTAACCGATTTTCTTGCAACAATATGGTTCTGGTTGTCATTGTCATCGTCATACTCGCTTCTCTTTTGAATAGTCGTCTCTGGTGGGGTTTTCGCAATTACTTTGAAGGCGCCTATTTGCTGCGTTATGCCTGAGAGTCCTGTATCAAGTCTTCGTGCATTTAGATAATTTTTTTTTCATTTCTTCAAGAATAGTTTTGATCTGTTATTGACTTGGTTATGCCTAGTATGTTGACCTTTTCCATGTGGATAATTATGGTGTTTGATTTGAGATCAATTGAATTTTTAAGAAATTACTATATATACTTGACAGCTGTGATAATTGAGGTGGAGAAACTTTACCTGTGATCACTGACATAAGTACAAATTTCATATATTTTAGCACATTTAGTTTCAGACTTTAATGAAGGAGTGTACATTACAGTGGGTTTGCTATCATATAAACTAGCTCATATTCTAGCATTCCAAGAGAACTATTTTATAGAGATTAAGAAAATGATTCTGTTATAGAAATTAGGAAGATCCTTCCAACATAAAGCAAACACTTCTTGAAAATATTGCATGGGAAAGGCAGATGGATGATACAGATTCATGCAGCTGATCCAACAATATGGGCTTATGGCTTAGTTGGAGCTAATAGGCTAGAAAGGATGTGGTAAATGTAATGCAGGACATGCTTGCCAATATTTTATGAAAGTTTGGTTTTAAACCAAGTTAGATGGTGAATAAGGAATAATGCAGCTGGCTTTGTTTGATGGATAGTAAGTGTCATGTTAAGTTAGTCTGTGAATCTTAGACTTTATCATTTTGATGAAGTTAAATGCCTGGTAATATACCGGGTTCAGCATCACTAGTAATTGCTAGTGTGTAAATAATGAGAATGAAAATAATGTTGCAGACGCAAGCGTAGAAAGTCTTCTGTGCTATCATTATTTCCTCTCCGTTGTACACAATATGAGGCTTTTTTCAGTTATTTCTTTTTTCCATTTCTTTTAACGTCTTAGCCTCATTCTTTTCTTGTTCTTGTTCTTTTTAATTATTTTTATATTTTACTACAGTGCAGGGATGCTAGGAAGATCAACAACTTCTCCTCTGTTAACCATTGATTCTCGAACACGTTTAAGCTTTTCTTGTGTAAGTACTGTTTCATTCGTAAGTTGTAACTTTGGTGCATCGACGGACAATTGCTGCTAAAAAATGAATAGAAAATGTCAAGTGGAACCATTGCGAATTTGTGGGCATTGCTAGGAAAATATGACGATAAAAATTGAGATCATATCACTCTATTATTGAAAAATTCTTCTCGTAGAATTAGGCTTGTTTAACTATTTATGATACCAAGACAGCATAAAAAGCAAGGAATATGCACCAAATTGTACTTCTCGTGCAGTTCAGGCTTCAAATTATGGTCTTGCAGTGGGTGGGATTTATTGGTTTCTTGAGCATGTCTAGTAATGTACTAACTTATATGGTTGCCAATTCTTGATGCTTCTCCTATAGCTAGGTGGCCTTAGAATGTAAACTATTGTATAATGTCCTGACACTATAGCTTATAATTAGAGCATGATTAGGATATCTAAATGACAAGAACTACCAATGCGTTCTGATTCAACCTTGAGCTGCCTCATTTTGTCAATTATGATTTAGTAAACACCTATAAATGCTGAAGCTACTACATCAGTGACCTTATTTATATTCCATCAAGGACTTGCACAAAATTTTGAACAATGCTTCATAATTTTGAACTCAATGCTAAAGCTTTATATGCATTTGTTCATGACTTTGTGTCTTTCCCAATTAATTGGCTGTGCATGACAAGTTCTAGATTTGTTGTTAGAAAAGCTTGTCCAGCTTTGATGGTCCTGAGTATTTAAGCATTAAAAGTGCACCTGTTCCACAGCTTTGGTGATATAGCTATCACTTTGTTTGTCAGTTTTATATGCGTTTGTTGGAGCAAATTGCTGTTAAAAACGTATTTCCCATCTGATGTACTTGCTTCATATAAAATCAATAGAGTCTAGGTCTAGCTTTCAGGCTGATAACTACTTGGTCAACAAGGGAGCAATTGTTCATTATCATATCTAATTCAATAATAATATATACATCGCAATCTACCTTTTCATTGCAGCCTGATCTTGCAACAGCTGCACCCAATATTCCTTGTCTGAGTGTGAACTTCTCCGGTGCTTTTGGAGCCTGGACCTCACATATTTCTCCTAAAAAGTGTATGATATATTCTACTGCACAAATTGACAATTTAACTTTGAACAATGAAGAGAAAAAGACATGGGAAGCATGCAGAGAAGCTCTGTCTGCATTTGAGTTTAGCATTGAGGAGAAAGACAAGATACTTGGAAAAGCATTTGGCT
>CATIWM010062825.1:0-31109 GCA_949671775.1 Mallotus repandus
AGAGGTGTTAAGACCTTCTCTGTTTAGAGGTTTGACTCCTACTTGGACAAGTCCTATATGGATATATCTAAAGCCTTTGTCTTTATGTTTGGCTAGAGATTCAGGAGTGAAGAGCTTTATTTCATCTTTAGCTTT
Source organism: Mallotus repandus (assembly GCA_949671775.1). NCBI lineage: Eukaryota > Viridiplantae > Streptophyta > Magnoliopsida > Malpighiales > Euphorbiaceae > Mallotus > Mallotus repandus. The sequence goes on from CATIWM010062825.1 coordinate 136, forward strand.
ATCTAACTGGACATCACGTTCTTCAGTCTTGATTACATAATCAGACTTGAAGAGGTTCAATCTAGGGGTCTTATAAACATGGTCTTTATGTATGTCAGTTAATGTGAACTCATCTATGCATTTTTCAAAGTCTTCAATAGTAATCTCATCACTATTAACTATGTTTTTATTATCTTTAGCAGAGAATGAAGCAGAAGAAGAGGAAGAAGAAAAAGTTGTTTTACCGAAGATTGGATACATAGTAAGGAAAATGATTACAGAATTGGGTATACACTTACAACTCACTGGCTAAACCAACGGATTCACTGCCTCTCCTGGGACTTACGACCGGGACCACCTGTGACCAAAGGACTCAGTGTATAGACCATTCTCTAAACATTTTTGTTATCATGAATTCAAGCAAACAATATAATACTTCTACCCTCCCAGACTCTGATATATATATATATAATTGGAATCCAAAATTTTAATTAAAAAATCAAAATCTCTTACAATTTAAATCAATAGGTGTTGGTTGTTTGAGTTGTAATTTAATATGTAGTAATGTAATGATCAGTCTTCAATGGTTATAGGAGCATCCGGAGTATAAACGAGATTGATGTTTGTTGTTCCAACTATTCTTTTTAGTCCCAACTGTTCTTTTTAGTCCTGATCCCAATAAAAAAAAGGATAATTTATAACAAAGGTTTGTGTACACACTTTTTTAATATTTGATATTTTATGTTATTATTGACTTCATTATTAAAATTAATAACAATAGTTTTGATTTGGAAGGAATATAATATTACGTGCTCGAGCTGAAAGGTTCTTTTTTTAATCGATTTTGCTTGGTTATTAAAAAATGCCACTATTGAGCTTATTAAAAAAAAGTTATTATTGATGTCATTAGTAAAATTAATATTGTTCTTCTTCATATTTTAATAGCTCAGTGATAAACATTATAAATTGAGATTATAAATTTGATCTTTCTTTCTCATTAATTTTCTGGTTGTTAACAAAATAACTATTATTTACTAATATTAATAATATTTCAAAGTTGAATGATCAAATATGAACTCAATAATTGTGGAATTTCAACCTCTATTCTATTTGTTACAATGTTTAAAAAAATTTAAAAAAAAAACTGAGTGATATGTTCTATAACCCATTTGCTAGTTGAATTTAATTTACAAAACAGACAATTATAAATTCACTTTTGCCTGTCCTCGTCTTCCTCTTCCATTATAAAAAAGGAAAGGGACAAAGAAAAATCACATCAAAGGGTTCATCACCCATGTCATGGCAATTGATGTCTTTGCTTTGACAACTTAATGTGACAAGACTGAAATATTAATTGATTTGAAAAAAATAATTAATTTAAAAAAAAAAGCATTGAGAAGTACTCTTTTTTTAACTTACATTTTTCTTTTTTTAGCAACGGATAATGAGATTTTATTATAAAAAAAAACTTTTTCTTTTTCTCAAAACAAAATCTAATATAGAATTATTTATAATTTTAATGCTTAATTACAGTTTTTTTTTGAAAATTGCTTAATTACGGTTAATGTATATAAATTTGTGTATTTACATTTAATAATTATAATAATAATTGATAAATGATAATGACAATACTATAGTGATAGAGCTAAAGTACAAAGCTCATATTGAAGTGAGGTAGCCCTACAACTACAAGAGGGGTGCCTCACAAATCATTTATGTTCAACTAATTTAGGGTCCCATAACTTGTCACAACATTATAAATTTTCTTGATGGACCCCTAAACAATGCTTATAAGCATTAAGGAAAGTTTTTTCGTGGACCCATTCTGTTTAGACCATCACAAATGTAATCGCATCATCCTTGAGTTTTAATTTTCATAATAATAATAATAATAAAAGAAATGGAACACAAGTGGGAGCTACCACAATATCATGATTGAGAAACTAAAAGTGTAGTTATAAATTTTATTTTAATCCCAATGTCAGCATTGAAAGGAAGTGTAATTATAAATTTGAGGTCAATAATTGAGAAATTAAATAATAAATTTTTTAAAAATTATAATTTAATTTTTGACTTTACATCTTCAAAAATATTTAACATTACGGTAGATTAGTGAAATTTTTCTATTATATTTATAAAAAAAAATATACATATATATATATATATATAGAAAAATTTTATGATGGCTTAGTGGGAAATACCTTCCACAACACAGGATTTGATTCCCTATTGCATACATCTCATAAAATTTTGAGCAATATATTATTGAAGTAACATATTCTAATAGTATAATTTCGTACAAAATATTAACAAGTTAAATTTTTAATTTTTATTTTCTTTTTTTCATTCAAAATAAAAAAATATAGCATTGTACGTAGACATATTCAGTGGATTACTTTACTCTTAGTAATTGATAAAAAAATTTCTAATGTGGATTATTTTTTTAGAATATGTTTTTTAAACTATCTAAAGTCAATCAAATATTAATGTTTTAAAAAAGTATATAGTAAATTATGAACTTTTGAATACTTTCACGTTTCTAATAAAAGATACACTAAAAAAACACAAATAGACTCTTTCAGCAATGAATGCATGCACGTGCCTGCGCTCTACATTCCTTAATTTTATTTTATTTTCGCATTACTCTACACTCATTAATTACGAGGTTAATACTTGGTTTTAAAAAATAGGGAAAAAGGTATAAAATTCTCTTATGATTTTGTCCTAATCTTACTTAATCTCGCAACAATTTTTCAAGGTTCAGATGAACCCATATCAATATTAAATTGACACAAAAATATCCATCTAACTAACACCTTTAAAAGTTGCTTATGTGGCACATGAGACCTACTAATTTGTACATACAAAAAAAGTAAATTAAAAAATTGCTCATGCGACGTATGGAGCCCACCAAATTGTACATATAGATAAAGTAAATAAAAAAAATTATCTAGTTAAAACATCCTGAATTGAGAAGACCCTTTTTCCCTAAATTGAGAAGAACCACTGCCACCTCCTCCTCCTCCTCCTACTCCTCCACCACCACCACCTCAACCTCTACTATCAATGGGCCCTTCATCATCCACAATAACAATGATGATGACAACAACAACTACTACTACTTCTACATCAACTGCAGCACCTCCTACGACCTCATGCGCAAATGGCTTAGGCAAGAAAGTTACGTGAGAGTTGGATTGAAGAAGAACACGACATTTATGTCCAAGAAATGGCCCATTCCTTGATCCTCTTCACTGTCAGGATTACCCCCATCATTAAGCATGACCTTGTAGAGGCTTCCATGCTTTCCTTTCCTAAGCAACTATGTAGGAGCTCGAAGCAAGTCCTCAAATTTCAACCCCTTCACTGGATTTGTAAGAACCACATAACATCAATTTTTGCTTCTTTAGATTTCTTTATGTTCATAAATTTTAGACCAATTAATCCCACAACAATCAGAGCAGGAAGTGTGTACCCCGAGTAGATTAAAAATCCATTTTTTGATGAATGCTTTGACTCCATTTTTTATGGAGCAGCAACAAAAACCAGAGGACCACAAAGAAAATTCTCAACAAAAAAAAGGTAGCAGGCAAGGTAAACATCGCAATGGGCTTACAGATGTAGCAGCAGTAATCATTTAGGGAATCAGATTGATGACTTTGGGTAATTTTTTTTGTTTATTTTGTTGGCTTTCATTGAACTATACAAATTCCATACAAGGCATTCTCACAGTCCTTCTTCAAACTGCATAAGTGCTTTGTTGTGAACCAATTTCATGCATCGCAAATGCAAGCAAAGTAACAAAAATGCTACTCATTATTTTTGTGTGTTTTGTTGTGAAGATATATTCATAAGATCATGGAAACACAAACTGGTAACAACCAAAACTGATCAAGGCAAAAGCACAGGCAGTGAGGACCAAGATTCAGGATGGGAATGCCACTGTGGGTGTGACTCTGCCCTTGATAGAAGTTGGACTTACAAGGCCTGATGGCAGCACCTATGGCTACGGGTCAAGCTCAAGACAAAGCCTTGATGATGGAGGATTTGGATGGGGCAGCTCTAGTTCACCTGGTGCTAGAAGCACCGGTTCTTCCGGAGCTAGCACTGGCTTTGGATTTGGGTTTGGTGGGGTGGTAAGGGCAGTGTTAGAAGAAGTGATTCTTCTGGAGATGGCACTGGGAGCACCATTTTTCTCTTGTTCGATTTGTGCTTTAATGATTTTGTTTGCGTTGTGGCTTTGTTATGGTGTGTAACTTATTGAATTGTTGGCGTGCTTGCTTATTTCCTAGTGGTGGCGACAACGGTGAGAGTGGCCGTGATGGTGGAAGTGTTGAAGGAGAGGATGCAGAAGAGAGAGAGTTTGGGTACAAGTTGGTAGATCCCATGTAATTTTTTTTTCATTTATTCAGCTTACATGTATAAGTTAGTGGATCCGTATGCCACACGAGCATTTTTTAACCGAAACAGAGCTGTTAACAGTGTTTGTTGGAGGGGAATTTTTGTGTCATTTTAGTAACGATATGAGTGTATTTAAATCTTGAAAAACGTTACGGGATTAAGTAAGATTAGAGCAAAATCATAAGGAGGTTTTTGTACTTTTTCCCCAAAAAATATTATGTTGTCTCCACAGGTAACTAAAGTGACCTCACCACTTGGTTCAAGTGGTTAAAGGAGTTAAGGGAGATATCTATGACCCTTGAGATCGTGGGTTCAAGTCCTAGGGATAACACTTAAATGTTGAGCTACCCGTCTAGAACTGGCTAGTTTCAGCCATCGGATCGGCCCCATTTAGAAATAGAGATGAACATCTAAATAAAGAGAGCAAAATTTAAACTTTTTTCTTTTTTTACAGTGCTAAAAATTTAACCATTTATATTAATTATTAAAAAAAATATTATCATCACATCTTCTCTTTTTCTATTGAAAAAAATGTTCTAATTATCAAATTAGTTTAATTTTTTTGAACTAATTTGTTTGATTGACTTGTTATATATTTAATTTACGTTATTTTAATAAAACTACAAACAATGTTACCGTCACATCGCATCTTCTCTTTTTCTATTAAAAAAATGTTCTAAATATCAAATCTGTTTTATTTTTTTAGACTAATTTGTTTGATTGCCTTCTGCCATATTTAGTTTGCTTTATTTTCAATTTTTTTTATCAAGAAGATTTACTATTTATTCACTATCATTCAAGTAATTACTATTTAAATGAGACCTATGAACATTATTTTAATAAATCTACAAATTTAGTTATAATTAATTTTAGAACAGAGAATAAAAACTAAAAAATTAATATTGACATTTATTAATTTAAATGATGAATAGATAATATGTTAATTTATACAGTGAATAGTTGAAATTTATTTACATAAAATTTCAAGTTTAAATAAATGGTGGGAGAAATTTTTTTGACCAACAACTGTTTGAATAAATTAATAAAAGCTGTTTCTAAATTTATTTGCTAAGTTTTTGTTGATAGTCAAAACTATTGATGATAGTTGATAGCTAATTAATATTAAATGTTTTATAAAACTAATTACAACGGTTGTTGTTTATATATTTAATAACAATCATAAGATTAAATTTTTTAAATTTTGCATTCATTGTTTTTCATTTATTTATATGTTCAATTGTATTCAATTATACATATTAATATAATTTTAAATATTAAAAATAATATAATTAAGTATAATAAAATTATGTAATAATATATCTCTAGTAATTTTTAAAAAAAAAATACATACTATATATATGTATATTAAAATATAAAAAATATTTATATATAAAAATGAATATAATAAATTAGTATGTTTAAACATTGTTAAAAAAATTATGAGCAAATTACATTTTCTTCCCCGAGGTTTAACCTAATTAATGCTTGCCTCCCTCTTGTTTAAAAGTCGAACATTTACCTCACTCAACTTTTATTCTGTCAACATTTAAAGATTTCCGTTAGAGTTACACCAATTTTTTTGGCTAAGTGCTATGTAAAAAGACTAAAATATCATGTCAAATAGTAAAAAACTATAATTAATTATAAAACACTAATAATATATTAGTCCTTTATATTTAATAACATTAAATACATAAATTCCTCACTTGCAAAGGATATGGTTTATAAAAAAAATCATATTATTATTATTTGTTTGTGTGAAAATTACATTATTAATTAGGCATTTTATTTTGTAGTTTTCGTGTTTTAGTTGGCTTTGTTTGGTTAGTTTTTATTTATTTTTTTATTTTATGTGTTTTAGGTTAATTGGTACTCCTAATGAAGAAATTTGGATGGAAAGTTGCGTTTTGGGTGAGAAATCTCGGCTGCCATTGCAGGGGAGTTGCCGTCGCAGGCCTTGAAGTCGGACAAGGAAGGAAGGCTTCAGCTGCCATCGTAGATGAGTGGGGGCTGATTTGGGGTTGCTATGGTCGCAGCCCCCTGAAGCCCAGAATTAATGACGTGGCATTGACTTATTTTGAAGGGCATCGCAACTTCTCTTTTAAGGGCTTTAAATACATCATATTGGGAGCAATTTTGGGGGAAGAAAATAGCTGAAAAAGCTCAAGAAAATTGGGAGAAATTCAAGAGAGATCAAGAGTTAAAGATTGAAGATTCAAAATAAATTTAGTTTTTCTTCTCTTTTCTCTTCTTTATTCTTGTAACTTTCATGGGATATTTTAATGACCGTGTTGAATATTTTTATAATATGTTAGGCTAAATATTTATTTGTTAGGAATTGATGATCCAAGCATGATTTAGGCTTCCAATTTAATAAACTCATTAGTTGTTGCATATTATGTTTATTAATCTTAATGCTTGTTGTTGTTTGGCCACTAATAACATGATTTCAATTGGGATTATGCATAGAGAGATGGTAATTCTAATAGACCTATAAACACAAATTTAATTTAACTAAAAATTAGAGATAAATTGAGTTGATTAAACTGTTGGAACTAAGATAAAGAGCTTCTAGATGAGAAAAAATGACAGGGTTCGAGTGGTATTTTCAAAGCAGTAAACCTGTAATTTTTATGAACATCAACACATCTATTGCTTCCATTAACTTGATATATAAAATTTACAAAATAAAAGTCATCATCACATTCAAAGCTACAACACTTCTACTTACCCACCTATGGAAGATTTGATTTACTTTTAAGGAACATATATCCTAAAATTATAGACCTAACTTTAACAAGTTACAAACCAACAATTTTAGTCCCTTTTGAACTACATACAAAATGAACAAAATAGTTACAAAAGGTCTTCAAATAAGATTGAAGTTGCTGCTAACTTCCTTGGGACTAAATACTATTCCATAGGCTTCTTGATCTCCAAACAAAATCTCACAAGCTTCAACATAAATTCCCATTAGGTTCTGTTTCATAATTCATGATTTTGATATTTAGGTGTTTGGATTACAATGAGAATTGAGTCTTTATTGCCTTGATTGATAATTGTGAATTTAAATTAATTAATACTTAAGAAAGATTGATTGATACTTTAGAAAAACTCAAAATATGCATAGTTAATTGAGTAGTAAATTCGGGTAGCTTAATGATTGAAAGGTGATTTAATTCCCAGCAAGTCTTGATTATTGATTGCTTATTCTTTAGATTTGAAAATTATTTTTATTTTATAGGTTCATTTATTTGCTATTTAATTTTGATTCAAAAATTCATTATTCGCAAACTTTAGACGATAAAGAATTAGGTTAAACGATACTTTTTTATACTACTTGATGACACTGTGCGCTTGCAATTTTGCACAATTATTATTTTGTAGTTAATTATATTTTTTACTGTTTGAAATGACATTTTAATCTTTTTATATAACATTTAACTAAAAAAAATGATTTAATCCTAACAAAAATCTTTAAATGTTAAAAGAATAAAAGTTAAGGGAGATAAATGTTTGATTTTTAAATAAGAAGGAAACAAGTGTTAAGTAGGTTAAATTTCGGAGAGAAAAATATAATTTACTCAAAAATTAATTAACAAGATATGAAAGAAATAAAAGTTAACTAAAAAAGTATGGATGAAAGAAATTAACATATAAAATATAGTTATCAATTTAATTTAAATAGATATAAATAATTACATAATTATATTTAAATAAATAAAAATAATTAATTAATTATATTTAAATTAATAGGAGCTCCATATTAGAATTAATATTTAAAAATTTTAATTAAATATATTAAAAACTGAACGGTTATGAGTTCTACTCTAATAATTATATTATATATATATATTTTTTAAAATGTCTTTAAATTATAATTTATGTATTTATATTAAATTAATATTTAAAATACTTTTATTTTTTATAATTTTATTTGGATCAGTAGAATTCAATTTGATCTTAATAATGGTAATTTAGAAAAAAAAAAGGAATTTTATTTTTTATGAATTTATTAACGGACAGGAAGATGAAATTAAAAAAAAAAAAACCTAACAACCGGGTGAAAACGACATGAGTACATAAATTTACAGAAATGTCTGTAGCACAGAAAAAAGTTCTGAAACTGAGGTTTAATAGACCCAGATAAAAATCCCAAGGAACAAACTGATCCAAAAGAGCAATAGATAAGACTGTCATCAAATATGAATATATAGTATAGGATTCTATTTCTATCTCTCTACTGCATGCGTTTCAATTCTTGAAATTTTATTTTTTGTTGGTTATTGCTGCTTTTGTAAACGGCTAGCAACAGCAAGTAATGATCATGTGAAGACAAAATTGGGATAGATTGGACTCCATTCAACAATTCAAGAAAATTAAGAAATTAACCCAAAAACACAAAAGAAAAATGACAGATAGAGATTGATATGAAAGAGTTTACATTACGGTGCATCTCAAGCACACCATAGTTTTGGTATGAGGGTACATTTTTATTTTTATTTCTATGTCTCTCTTTAAAAAGGAGAGGTACATAGCAAATAGCAGGGCCAGGGCTCTTCTTGTGTTTTTCTTTTCTTTTGTTTGCTTCTTTTTCTTTTAGCTTTTGCAAAATTGTGGTTTTGGAGAGCTGAAAGTGAATAAAGAAAGTGCAAATTTTGCAAAATTGATGGCAAGAATGAACAACCCACTAACAGAAAGTGAAAGTTCTATGGATAAAAAGGACTTTTAGTTACTCATTGTGCTCATGAACTTTCCTTTCTTTTTAGCTGTTAAAATATCAGTTATTGCTACCTGAAATTTTGAGTAATTTGTACATGTAGATTTGCTTTTTTGGTGTTTTTTTTTTTTTCTTTTGGGCTTTAAACGTAAGTGCTGTTTTTTGTGTTTGCTGCTGATGTTTTTGGCTTTGCATGCGGGTTGCTACAACGGGAATTGATTCTTTGTTCTTGTTGATGGAATAAGAGAACAAAGGACCAACAAATGAGACAAAGAGATAGGGAGACAGACCCCAGTTTTTTTATTACTTTCAATATCCTGTAATGGAGGCTTCAGAGATTTAGAAAGCATTTAGCTTCCCCAAGTGTTGTGTTTTTGAGATTCTCGGTGTGTTCTTTTTTCTTGTTTCTTCGCATGGATGGTGTTCTAGGAGGCTTAAACAAACTATAGTTTATTACACTTGGGACCCTGTAATTACGAACATCGGTTTTTTGGTGATCACTAACCCTAACCAATTCAGGTGAGTGTTCATAACACCTTGTCATGTTTTTGCCATGTTTCAGTTTCATTTTTTTGTTAATTCTGAAACTCATTACTTGCATTAACTTTTTTTTTCCTCTTTGGGGCAGTAAATCCTAGCTATGCTCAGGAATAGATCTAGAGCAGTGACCAGCAAGCAAGGTTTAATGACTGATCACAGCACTCGATCACCTTCGAGCCAGAATTACACAGAACCTGTAACATCTTTCTTTGGTTCTCCAAGGTTCAAAGGTTTCACATTTAAGTCCCATTCTGAGGCAGAACCTGTGATTAGTCCAACCTCAATTCTTGAATCATTCTCTCCTTTCAAAAACCATTTTTGGCATGACACAGACCAACCTAAATCCCCAAAAGTTTCCTCAGAAAAAAAACATTCATGGGACAAACTAGACTCTAAAGGCATTGGTGTTGCACTTATTGATGATGAAGATGATCATGATGAAAAACCCAATGAGCAGAACAATTACAGCAGCTCTTTTTCTAAACCCGGTAACAAAATGGTCTTTTTTGGCACAAAGCTTAGAGTCCAAATTCCTCCACCTGCAAACTTCGTGCTTTCTGCAGCTGACATACCCATATCTCCAGGTGATTTTGGGATCAAAACCAGGAATTCTCAATTATCAGGATCTGGGTTTGCAAATTCTGGCATCCAAACAAAGGAGTCTCCAAGAGCGTTCACAGGATGTCTATCCATGAGTGAGTTGGAGCTCTCTGAGGACTATACATGTGTAATATCATATGGTCCTAATCCAAAAACCACTCATATATTTGACAACTGTGTTCTGGATAATTATCGTTCTCCCTCAGACAAGTCCAAAGCTACCCTAAAAAACAACTTCTTAAGCTTCTGCCACACATGCAAGAAGAATCTAAATGAGAAAATTGACATTTTTATTTACAGGTTTAGCATTTATCCCCTCTTTTTTTTTTTTTTTTTTTTTTTTTAATCATGTTACTTTACTAGATAGACCAAACATTTAGACAAAAAAATCATTCAAATGATCCTGTTCTGTTCAGTTCTTGATGTCTTTAACATGGACAATTCTCTATATGGCCTAACTTTCCTTACACCTTGTCATGCAGAGGTGAAAAGGCCTTTTGCAGCCAACAATGTCGGCACCAAGAAATGCTGTCAGATGGAGTAGAGAATTGATCAGAACTTGATGCTAGCTTATTATATAAAGAGACTGTTCATTTTTTTTTTTAACAAGAGTTTCTTCAATCTTGGATGATAAAACAGTAGATAATAATCCATGGTGACACCAAAGATTGAACACTCTATTTCCTTTTTCCTTATGTGGGCTTTTAATTAATTTTTCTTTTTCGCAACCTCTTACATGCAAATAGAGATAAAAGAGAGGAGGAGATATATTTTGTAGAGTGGAATTTGTTTCTAAGTGATGACTAATTTTGATAGCTAGCTTGTGCATTCTACCTAAAGCTTTTGGCATTTTAGTGAATGATGATGTAAGACTTAATTTGCTATGATTGATTGTACATTTAAAAAAAAATGAAATCATCTCTGGTATTATTAAATTGGGTGAGCAATTATTTCATGGATGAAGATTTCAACATTTGTGTTTCCCACCTTTTCTGCCCATCCCTTTTTTTTTTTTTTTTTTTTGTCTATTATGGTTGAGTAAACATTTTGATTACTTTAAGGAAATACATCCAAGTTCAAGTCTTTTTCTACAATATACACCACACCAGTGCATGATAAAAGCAAGCAATTAAATAATGAGTAGTAGTTGAGAAATTCTACACATATACTATTTGCCAAATGCAAAAATTTCAAAGCACTTACAAAATCAATTCCACACTACAGATGAAGTAAAGTGGTGAAGTTTTTGTCTCATGAAGAAAGAGATTTCGAATTCAAAATCTCCTTTTCTTATGCATACTCTTTAATTAAATTTATTGATTTTATTGAAAGTCTTGAGTTCAAGATCTTCTCTTTTTTTTATGCATGATCTATAATTGAAATCAATATCAATTGGCATAAAATGGTGATCCCCTACTGCTAGCTGTGGTCTGTATGGGTTTGAAGTACTAACAGGAATTATAGCATCCATTCTTAGTGAAAGATTAGGATAGGCAAGGCTTTGATTTTATTTCTCTGGTTTAGTACAGGTATCTACATCAACAGGCCTAACTTCTTCATATCATCAATTCTCTATTACCATGCTACAATAATTGATTGGCAAGCATCAAGAGCAGAACAAAGACCTAGCTGCATCAATCTTCAAGCAAGCTAATGCTAACATTTTTCCGCTTACCAAATAAATGACTTTGAAAGTGATATGAAATTTGTCTTAAGTGATTGGTTCATATGTCAACACTAAACACATAGCTTATCACATGAAATTCTATCTTTGATAAAATTTGTCTTAAAGCTGGCAAATAATCACACCATTGACATCTTCATTTCTTTTTTTTATTTTAAGATACAACATTGACATCTTCAGTTTGTGTGAATTATTGTTGACTGTGACAGAGATATAAGAGAAGTTACAAAATGTTTAAAATGTATCACAGAAAATTGAAATGATAATGGAGTGCCTATCTTTAGTATTTTACATCGGTATCAGAAAGCAGCTGGCAACCCTCTACTAAGCAGCACGCTAAATAGCAATAGCTCAGCTAGCTAGTTCCTTGGATACACTTCAAAATCTAACCCAGTTTATGAACGTAAGGTCATTTATTTTATAAAAAAATAAGGGCGAAAATCGGAATCGGAATCAGTGATTTCAATTTTTAGTGTTTGGTTTATTAAAATTCTACATGGCTATAAAAATGGATTCCCTTCCTGGGAGTAAGGAATGATTTTTCATTCCCATAAAATCAAGCTAAATTAATTATAAATTAGTCAACATTTTAAATATTATTATATATTATTAAAATTTATGAAATATAATATTTTTTTTGAAGTAATCAAATAAAATATACAAATTAATAATAATTATTATTTAATATATTTTTATATATAAATAAGATTGATTCTGATTCCAATTCTGATTGCCTTATAAACCAAACACTTTGTTAAAAATTTTATTCAATTTTTAATTCTCCTTCATTTCAATTCCGACTGTGGTTTCGATTTTGGAGTATGAACTCCTAGCAAATGCTCTTACACAAATCTTATTTAGTTGGAGACCTCTTTGCCTTCTCAATTGCATTATTTATATTCTTATTACCACATAGTATGCATGGCCAGAAAGAAGAGATGGATTTCATAAGTTAAATTAGAAAATAAAATTCAAAGTGAAGTCATCAAATTTCTTGAAAAGTGCTAAAGAATCAGTAATCCATCAAGTAATTGCAAGTTTGTAATTATGGGCTTTCGTTGTCAAGCATTCATGCTTCTTAAGCTTTTGTGTGTTGTTATTCATTTTTTCTGTATCATGGATGTTAACAGATTCTGAAGTCCTCGAGCTATTGTTGCAACTATGGTTTATAGTGTCACAAATGGCTTATACGGATGCTTCAGCCGTGTGCCATTGTGATAGTTAAGGGCAGCGTTTTAGCCAACTATGACTCCCCGGCCATAGTTGGCTAAATATGTATCACTCTACGGTCTAAATTATTTAGTTTTATAGTAAGGTTATAATTGACAAATAAAGAGATAATGAGTCGGAGCTATTTAATTTTTCTCTTTAGAAAAATAGCTACCAGAGACAACTTGCTAAAATATTCAATTCAGCAAAAGCACTATTACCAATTATAGTTCAGCATTTCTCTATTGCAAGTCTTAATTTTCTCTTACTGTTTTTCCCACAAGCAGCAATATAGAGAAATTGTCCAATGCCCCCACATGATAATCGGGGGTACACTATTCACATTTCATACATCTCAGCGGATATTGTTCCATAAAAAAAACATCCAAGGTGATTGTTGCTCCAAAATATATATAACTTAGCTGATGATAATGGCAAAGGCTTTTTGTTAAAAAACCCAAGTCCCAACCCCAAACACAAGAGAATTGCCAAGGTTGCTAAAGCTACCAAAAAAAACAATGTGTTACAAGTCCAAATCGCAGATAGAATCCTCTCATCAGTTACCACCTACACAAGAATTCAAAGAATAGAAGGAATCCCAACTTCTTCGCTTTGCCAGAACAGGCTACAAAAACCCTGTTTCAACAGTCAGTTCAGCGCAAAATGAATAGGCCTATTCTGCTAGGCTCCCATTTCATGATATTGCCTCAAGGACCAAACCAGCCAGTTCACTCAAATCCTTGATACTAAATCCTACTTGTTTAGGCTCCAATATGAACCAGCTACACGTCAGCGAACTGAAGAAATTTATATAACGATTTTCCAGCTAGCAAACCAAAGATATCCTCGCACCAGCTATTTGGAGACATACAACATCATGCTCCGTCCCAGCAACGCCCCAAATAATATTTGAAACTTGGCAATAAATTGAACAAAAAAAGGGAGAGAAACAGGCGCACAATCAAAGAGACTATAGCACTAATAATGATAATAAGCTAGTTTTCATCCATAATATTCAACACTGAAGAAACATCACTAAGCTTTAAATAAACGAAGAAGATAATTAATCTAGTCTGAACTTAATTAAAAAAACTGTAAAACACAAAATGAAATCGACATTGCAGAACACCTACATCAATCGTCAACAACAACACTAAAGTACTCCTAGTACCAAGACAAAAGCAGTATGACAGATGCATAGCTTGCATTTTCTCAGACACAAAGACACAAACTGCCTATTATCTTCACAACACTCACTTTCGGAGCTACAACTATCATGATATCATAAACATCCACGAAAGCAGCCCCAGAAAATCTTCTCCACCAGAGCTACCTGTAACATGCATGTTGAACAAACATCAACAACAATGAATTGATTCGTTACAGCATTAGTATTTGTTGACAAAACAGAGAGAAAAAGTGGGGGGAGGGGAGGAAGTTATTACCTTGCAGATAGATTGGTTCAATCAACCATCTCAAAAAAACAGAAGCGTTGGGAAGACTGATGGCACCCTGATATCCACTCAAAAGAGCAACAAACAAAAAGACAAACAACACGAAAGAGCAACATGGATTGGATTGACCATACAAGAACAAGAAGCAGAGAGGCCAACTATTTTCAATTTGCCACTTCCCCTCTTAAAAACCGGAAAAGATGGCAAATATGAAACAACACCCATGCAGAGTGTATACAAGAGAAGTTAGACCTATCTAGAAGAAAGAAACAAAGAATGAGTATATATAAGATGTGATTTTGGTTGTTGAGGAGCCAATTCAGGCAAGGACCAAGTAAAGCAGTTATAGGAGAAGACTATTTGAAGTGCCAATTGAGGCAACACTAAGCGAGGAAACCAGCACTAATTACTGTCATGGATAAGGAAAAGGAAAGGAAAGAACAAAAAAGAAGTTAGGTAGGAAAAGCAAAGATATTACAAGAACATGACAGGAGCCTATGGAATTTCGCTAAGACTAATCTAATCAGCATTTCATGGTATATACATTGTATCTGATACTAGAGGCCTAAATTTTACTCCATAACTAAAGCTTCAATGAGGAAATGACATCAAAGACTTCATATGAAACACAGTAGAACAGTTCAGTAAATTGTTCTACCCCATTCCAAAGAAGTCACCTACAAATCTTAAGAGTTCATACTTTCTTCTGCTTGCTGAAACCAATACGGTCAACCTCCATCATGTCCCATTTCCCACAGTACAAACACCTTGCCCCATTCTAGACTTGCCTATATTGCTAAGAAACACCAACAATGGAACCTGTAACATTTCTCATCGATTTCTCAATTCTAATTGTGAAGATTAACACCCACCACAGAAACCAAAAGCTAAACACACTTCAACACACTCTCCTAACAAGTTTATTCCATCTACATACATCTAAAACTAAAAATATTTACAGGAGCAGAGAGCCCCTTAAATTTCATCATCCACCACATCAAGGTTAAGAATACGACGCAGTGTCTTTGTCGCAGAGTCAACACTGAGAAACAGTTCTTTCTTAGATGGGTTAAGTTCCCTTGTAGGGGAAGCAGGAGCAGACTTGGCAATTGGGTGCTCTTTGATAACCGAATGAGAGGCAGGCAACTCAAGCGACACAGTTCGTTTAGG
This sequence comes from Mallotus repandus, assembly GCA_949671775.1. Classification (NCBI taxonomy): domain Eukaryota; kingdom Viridiplantae; phylum Streptophyta; class Magnoliopsida; order Malpighiales; family Euphorbiaceae; genus Mallotus; species Mallotus repandus. The sequence continues at coordinate 15,893 of CATIWM010062825.1, forward strand.
CCTCATTGAAAACTTGGGAATTGGTAAAGAACTAGGGGGCGGTGAATTTGAATAAGCAGGACCAGCCCAGCGTTCGGAAAAGGGTGAACTCTCACTGATAATACCCAACTCATCATCAAAAGATGTAGCCTTCGCAGGGATATTTATAGGAATTGGAGAAGAACTTCTGAAAGTATTAGCCTTGCTAGTTGGTGGTGGTGTATTCTGAGATGTCGAGGTAGGGGTGCCGGGGGTCCAAGGGGTAGAGCAAGTCTTGAAAGGGGTTGGCAGAATACCTGCCCCAGATTGAAAAGTCCTGCAATTGATCTCTCTGAAATGACTACTAGGAGGAGAATAGCCAAATCTGGCTGGCTTGTACCCCTTCACTCTGCTATAATACTGATGATTCCTGTGGCTCACAACAAGTGTCTCCATAGCAACAATAAAATCACTCAATAAACTACCAAATTCTTTCTTTAATTCTCAGAGTTGACAGCAAAAGAAGAAATCTCCTCAACAGCAAGTAAAGATGAAAACTTTTTAAGTATTAGATTCGTGGAAAAACCTCAACTTTGTAAGTCCTAAATCTTCTTCTCCATGACAAATCCAAATCGAGCATGAACCAAATAATCAAAACCCTAAACAGATTCAGAGCCAGATTATGATTATAGACCCACCAAAACTGTATAACAGAGTCAAAACCTGACCAGATCTCGTCGCCACAAGAATAGATCAAACCAATCCTCTGATTAAACTGGAAAATCAGAAGCAAATAAACATTTCCCATCAGAAATGAACCCCAAAAAGCAACAATAAACCCAAAAAAATAAAAAAACAAAGTTCCTCTACTACTTACCTTATAGCAAGAGAGTGAAGTGAAGATGGAAAGATCCGAAGAACAAAAAACAACCAACAGGTAGAGAGATCTATGACAATGGCGAGAACTGTGAGATCTAAAAGTAATTGATTTTTTATTATTATTTAGCTTTGGTTTAAAATCGCGAAGAAAATGGTACAAAACCCAAAAGGAAAGAAAGTAAATGGGTAGAAGTAGAAGAAGGAAGAAAGAAGGGGCAGAAAGCAGAATCCACGGATCTGAAATGGATTAAATTTCGTATATAAAGGTGGCACAAGTCCCTACTGTGCGAGCATGAGCAGTCTGTGCATCCTTGTTTTATTTTATTATGACTATTGAAGACGACCGTTGTGTAAAACAGCCTTCCTCTTTCACTGGATTTACCAGAATGACATTTTGAATTAATTTTTTTCCCCCTCTTCTTTCTTCAGCCCACGACTCCACTATTCTACCATTCTTTGTCACCTTATTGTCCTTATCTTCTTTTTTTCTGGATATTTTTTTATTTGAATTTTAGAATTTTTTCAGAAAACATTTTTTTTATTTTTCAGTATTTAAATTACTAAAAAAATTAATTATTAGCTTCAAAACAACAAAAAATAATTTTCTATTCTAAGGATGAAAAATTATTTTTAATACTTTTTTCAATATATTCTCTCCTCATTTATTATATTCTCTTATATTTTTTTATATTTTCTCTTCTCATTTATTATTTTTTAGTGTTCGCACTAAAATAAAAAAATAATTTTTAAAAAATATTTTCTAAAAATAAAATATTTTTCACAAATAAATAGAGCCTTCATTTTGAATTTCATTTATTATAATCTAAATTAAAACATCGTAAGAAATTTTTTTCAAATGAATGTTGCGTAAATCAATTAAAGAAATTTTTAAATATTATATCCTCAAAAATTTAAAATTAAAATGTATTTGTATTAATTTTAGTATAACTATAAATTAATCAACTATTAAAGTTAAATAAATTTAATATAGTAATTTTTATTTAATCAATATAAATACAGAAATATGTCAAGCCGTTAATTGATCAATTACTTGTTCTATTGATATCGAACTCTACTTTTGAGTAGCTTCATCAATGAAGTTGAGAGTTTTATGTTTAATATGTGAAAAATTAACACTAACAACTAACAGGGAACGCGGCACTAATATGCTAATAAAGGAATGCCGTGGGGCTAAAAGTTCCTTTTTTATAATTTGTATAAGTTAGAATAATTTATAAAAAAAATAATTTACGTGAGAAAAATGTAACTTTTACTTTGAAGGAAAGGGGCAGTTTGGAGAAGATGGCAATTCATGATGGGACCCACAAGAATCATGCAAAGAGAGATTGGTCCCTTAACTTAAGCATCGGGACAAAAGGATATGGAGGAAAGTTTGTTGGAGCGTAGTGGGTATACGGGCATCTCATCACCTTTTTTCAACTCACACCTGTCGGTTTTCAGGGTTCTAGACTTTGTTATTTTTCTAACCGGCAACCGGTTCATAAAAAGACAGTTTTATTTTTCAATTTAATTAATAAAGAAAAATAAATAAATGAATAAAGTGTGTTTTGGTTTTGGGTTGGGTTCGTTGCTTGGTGGACTTAATTAATATTAAGGTCAAGGAAAGTACCTCATTTTTTTTTCATGTCAATTTTAACCTCTAAGGAATGTCAAAATTGCATTTGAATATATAAATTTTTTAAGGATTTTAGTTGTGGGAAAACTTGAATTTTGTTCTAAATTTTCAATTTAATTCCTACCGACTTAAAAAAAAAAGTCCAACTTTAAACTTTTAGTAAAATGAAAAATAATTGTTTCGAACTTTGTCGATGTTATTGTTATTTGAATATAATTTTAGTTTTATGTTTCTTTAATGGTATAATATTCAATTGGGAGACGAAGAAGAAAAAAGAATAATACGAAATTTATTTGAAAAGTTTGTTAAAAGAATATAAAAAAAATTGGTAAGATAATAGTTTAAAAATTTTAAGAATTTGGTAACATTGGAGATATTTTCAAAAAATTATATTTTATTCACTCCATGCCATATTTGCTACATTGCAGCTTAAGTTGGTTACTTTAGCCGCATTGCTGGCTCTCCAGATGACAAAAATTACAAAATATGCTTTGATTAAAAAAAAATAAAAGAAGATGTACTTTATTCTTTTTGGCCGGTTTAACTGATTAATTAATTAATAATTGCCCCTAAGCCTAGTTTAGTGGTTAGACTGTTGGAGGGTAAAATTATGGATCTTAGGTTCGAGATTCACACCCCCTGTTAATTTTGGTCAAAAAAATAAATAATTATTTATTTATTTTAATATACATACTTTGTTTTTGTAATTTGTATTTCATATTTTATTTTTGTAATTAGTATTTTCTTTTTTCAAAATAATGATGAAAATCTGGATTTTGAATTTATAAACAATATATCTCGTTCAAAAAAAAGAAAATTATAAACAACATATGGAATTTTGAAGTAATTAAGTGATAGAATCGATTTGCAAATTACAACTTGGTTATAAAAGGATTGTAGAACTTTTTGCCAAATGCTCAAATCCAAGGCATACAGTAGACCATCCATATAAATACTCTCAAGTTGTGCAAGTCGTTCCCTAAAAGTAAACCATCCATGCTTCCAATCCTTCCATTGCCTAATAACGTCGACTGCAATGCTGTTTCTTTCCCAGAATATTTAATTATAGAATGGATTCCATATAATATCACATGATCCCATGATAGTTAATCATAATTAATATTTTTAGTTGGAGGCCAAGTTACCTCAATTACTACTGTGTGAAAATTTTATACTTTAAAATGTTTTTGAAAAAAAAAATTGTCATTAAATCACTATCTCACTAATTCATAATAAATTTTATATTAATTTTATCCTAATTTTGTGTCCAAATATCTTCATTGCATGTAAAACAAATATAAATCTAGAAAACTTTATGTCCAACATACACAGTTTTATTATTGCACATATGAATGTGGTTTGTCATGTGTTGGTTGCAGACTATATTTGGTGCATATTATTTTCATAAATATTATAGTACTTATTTTTTAAAACAGAAAAGAGAAAAATAATAGTTGAACTCTTAATTTATTAATATTTTAAAATAAATTATATCACTAAATTACTCAACCATTGTTATTTTAAATTAATGATGATATATCATCATATCAATTTGTTCATTAATTTGAATTATATATCTTAGTAATTTAAGGCATATATTTATATTACATTGATATAAGCTATTTAAAAATATTTTTTTTGCTCTTGAAAATTTGGAATTGCTTTTTGAAAAAAATCGAATCATAATTAATCTTATTTGGTACATGTTTTGTGGTAATTTTAAGGACAAATTCGAGGATATATAGCTTACCCTAACAACAAGGATGGGATTCCTTTTTCTCATGAACGAAAGATTCATAGTTTTCCCCCCCTTTCAAAAATTCCAAGCATCACTGCTTCAAAAAAAAAAAAAAAAAATTCCAAGCATCATCTATAGCAACGAGAGAAAAATTTTTGCAGGTATATTATAACTATAGTTTAATTTGTAATGGTTTGATAAAAAAATTGTAATATAAAAATCCCTATTATATTATTGTTAATTAAATATGAATATATTCAAATTATATATCATAAATTGAATAGCAAAGTGTAATAATTATACTTAACAAAAAGTAAAATGAAAATATTTAGCTATTTCATGTATATATATATATATGTGCGCGTGCGCACACACACCTATTTAAAATGAGTGATGACATACAAATACGATTCGTCTAATAATTTAGAGTCAAAGTTAAATGAATTCGTATCAGAAACATGTTGATTTATTTATTACACGATTTAAATCAAATTGTGTTGTAAGTTGTCACATGAACTTATTACAACTTGTTTAATTATATATGTTGCATTGAGTTGTGTTAACATAACATGACTGATTTTAAAGGATAAAGTGGTCATTTATATATATATATATATATATATATATATGCTCTTTATTATCTATAATTTTAAAGAGTAAAATACTTATTATTGTAATTTTTTTTTAAATAGCATGTTTATAGGTGATGAATATTATATATGTTAAATGAGTTATTTCAAATTTTATAACATACACAATCCATTCAAAAAAAAGGTTATACATGCTATGTTTGTGTAATTCATTTAATTTTTATGTCATATTATGGTTAAAATATTTGACACAATTAATAAATAGGTTGTGTTTGTAACGACTCTAATCATGCCGCCAGAATGGATCAATGCGATACAAATACGATCCATCGACCTATTTTGACACCCAATACATATATGTGTGTGTTAAAGACATAGATCAGTTACAATACGTGTTTGGATCAACCGGTAAAAAATTATTTTTTTAAACTATATTTTGAGTTTAAATTTTTTTATTTACATGCAATCATATTAAATTAATTGTTAAAATTTTTTTACTATTTTTATAGTGAACCGAAATATTAAGAATTATTAAATTTTAAATATCAATAATTCAAAAAATTGATCAATTAAAAAATAATAGATTTTAAATATCAACGATTAAAAAATTAAATTTTAAATATCAGTGATTAAACAAATTGACCAATTAAAAAATAATGGATTTTAAATAATAATATTCACACTTGTTACTCATGTAATTGGCTCAATGCATACTACTTGAAGTGTAGGAAGAAAATAAAAAGGTGGGCTAAAGTAGTATTGGCCATTGGTTGTGTTGATGAGGACTTGTGCGGTGTATGATTTATTAGAAAACAAAATCAATAAAAGGAATGCAAAACATGATAGTGAAGTATACTCTGTCCAATCTAATATTAAAACGTAGCATATATGTATGTACATATGATCTATCCATCCATTAGACAAAAAGAGAAGGTTCCTCCTTTGTCATGTTTCTTCAAAGCTGGCCGATGCTTTTCAAGCTGCATCTACATGGAAATTGCCATTTCCTAATACAACTACTTATCCTTTTATTTATTTATTATTAGTAGATAAGTTATATAATTTAAATTTCAAATATTTATTTATTTATATATTATTAATAGAAAAGTTATATAATTTAAATATTTTAAATATTAATAGGTTGTATAATAAAAATATTTTTTCTTTATTTATAAATTAAAAAATAATAAAATTTCATAAATTAATAACAATAGAAATTCAAACTATGTATCTTAAAATACTTTTCAAGATGATTGATAACTTGATTACTCCATCGCGAGTTCACCGCCAACTTATATCATTATTTCGTATTATGTCATATGTGGGTTATTTTGGATTAGACTAAAAAGAGGAAACCCACCGCCAAAAAAGAATGATTTGTAATTTCAGCTTGATTAGTAAATTTTTAGTTGAAATTAAGTTTGAAACTGTTGTTAAAAAAAATTAAGTTTGAAACTGAATCTATTACTTTAAAATGAAATTAATTAGTTTAAAATAAAATAATTTTTTTCTACATTTGATGTATATAATTTTTTCACCTTAATACTATATAATTTTCTGGATTTTTTATTTTTATCAATTTACTTTCTTAATTTAATAATCAACTATTTTGACACCTCAAATTTAAAAAAATAAAATAAAATAAACATTTTTACTAATTTAGATGTCTGAATAATTTTATTGCAACCTACAAAAATATCATTTAGTGTTAAAAATATTAATACATTTTATTTTTATCAACTCAGTATGTCTAAATAATCAGTTTATAATATTGAGATCATATGTGTACTGAGAAGATATCCATTTTTTATTTAAATATAAAATAGTAAGCAATATTTTATAATTCAGGCATAGAATTTATCATTTAAAAAATTTTAGATAGGTTTTTGAATATCTCCATGTCAAAAGATTATAGACTTTTTCAAAGATTTTATTTTTCGAACTAATTATTAATTTTCATATTATACGGACCAAAAATTTAAGTAATTTTGATAAAATAAAAATTATAACTTAAAAAATATTTTTTTAAAAGCAAAAATTCATCTTTTTTAGCTCTATATGATGATAAAATAGAAATTACAAGAAAATTAAAATTAATTTTCTTTTATATATATATTACAATTATAATGGTTGTACACCGAATGTAGATAAAAAAAATTTCTTTTTTAAAATTATAATAGATAATATCTAATGCCAAACTTATATTTTTTTCATTAATTATTAAAGAGGTCATCCGACATAAATTCAAATAAATTGAAAAAAAAAAGAGACGATTTTTTCTTTTAAAATTGATTAGGGCTGGAATCGAGGAGAGAGGACTTGACCTTCAACTAAAAAAACTATATTTTTTCATTCCTAATTACCAGAATCATACGGTTTATATAACCAAGGTAAATTCCATGGCCTCTCTATGAAAATGTCACGCAATTGCGTAGGATGATCTCGTAAGCTCTTCAAAGATCCGTTTTCCTGTTCTCTGCCCAACTCTATATAAATCATTCGCTACATAAACTAATTCTTAGTTTCTTCCCCTGTTAATTCATCCCTTTGAATCGCGACAAGAAACCTTCAAAAAGTCCAAATCCCAAGCCAAGAATCTCTTCTTTATCGATCATTTCTCCAAGAATTCGCAAGAAAATTCATACCCCAAATCAAGAATATCTAGTTCGACTCTCTTCGATCTTTCTTCCTCTCTTTTAAAAAATCAATCCAATACAATGAAGGTCCACCCAACTCAAAAGAAGCGAAACCTTACAGTTTCCGATCAAAATGGTGCTCTTTCTCCCGCCGCCGATCCGACCCCAAAGAAGCTTAAACGACTGCCTCACGTATTTGCCAAAGTGCTCGAGCTTCCCTTCAACTCAAATGCCGACGTTTTTGTCCAAGAAACTCAAGATTCTTTCCTTTTCATTGCTGACAGTGGCAGAAGTACTGGCGATAATGATCATGTAACCATAGGCGATGATTTTCGGGCTCACGTGATCAAGATTCTACCAGGGGTGACAAAGATTACAGTACTAAGGGTTGCAAACGGTGGCGGAGAAGATTCTTCGGCGGAGGAGCTTGACATAGACGCGTGGCGATTCCGGCTCCCCTCGACGACCCGTCCGGACATGGCGAGCGCGAAATGTATTGATGGGCAGTTGGTTGTTACAGTTCCTAAAGTCGTAAACGTTGAGGACATGGCAAGAGATGATTACGAGGACGACGGTGTTATTGGTAACCAAGAAGAAGATGATGGCAAGGAGGAGCAGAGTTTGTTTCTTGTAGAATGTATGTAAAGCAAATTTTCTTCAATTCATTTGGGTGTAGCTTTTGAATGTTACTCCATTGAAGTTTGATGTGAAAGATGAACCAAGTAACATGTGTAGAGGTTCACTGCCCATAATAAAATTGCTCTTAATTTTGATCTTAGAATGAAAACAGTGTTATTATCGATTCATGTCTGTTTCAAGAACCGTAGTGAATATGCTTTAATTGAACTTGGAATTCAAACCTTAATATTAGTCCGAGATAACCAAAAAAATTAAAAAAGAAAAATAATAGAAGGTCTGCTGGAAGCTTGAACCGGATTTAATCATTTGGAGCTTTTGGAATTTTATTATTTTTATTATTTTTTAAACAGGATCATAATGCCTAAACATCTATCGACTGCACAATATAAATATGAACAGACATTTTTTTTAAATCAACAAAATTCTACACTTTAAAATACACTTAAAAGAGAAATTTTTACTTGATTACTCGTTCATTAATTTATTATTTATTTTTATTACATCATTATTGTTTACTTAGAAGCAAATTATAAAATTTCTCAGCAAATATACCACTGCATCACTTGATACTGGGTAGTTAAAATCAATTTGAATTAATTACAAATTGCAAATTGAATTCATTCTGTGAGACCATAAGTACACTACTAAATTGTCCTGAAAACTAATCAGCTTTCCGGACCCTCCAAAAGGCAAAAGCTAGTACTATATTCCTTGTTGTTGGCTTTTCATGCCGAAGAGCTGAGCATGCATGATTGCAAATTATATCTCAACGTTTAAATATTTAGCTCGTGACAATAACATTATTCCTGGGCAGTGATCACTTCTGCCACCACTTGGATGTTGATGATGCATATGTATATATATGGTCTTGGTTGTTGGTCCATATATAAAACTATAATGAAAAGGAATATAATAAGTAATAATAAAGCATAACTTCTTTTGTCGCTTTAATTATAGTGGCAAATACAAGATTCGTCACTACCAAAAGATGAAAAGATCAGCAGCAGCAGCAGTAGCCACCCCCATTGTGTTATCTAAACTTCACTATCAACAGCATTGATTCTATTTTCTTATGCTCGCTTTTTGACATGAATTTATCCATTGTTTCCTGTCGTTGTTGCTTGCAAGCGAAAAGAAGGAAGAAAAAAGTATAAAATTGTGCAGCTTTTATGGACCAGATGACATGTCCTGCATCAATGGCATTGGTTCCCCTTGGTGCAAGTTTCCATTTTATTGGCTCTTTTTGAAGGATATTGATGGATGCAACTTTAAATATTATATGAATTGGCTAATGTTATTGATTATCCAACTTGTTCTTTGTGATTATATAAGATTAGATGTGATATGAAATTGTGGGGTCTTCCATTATTTTCTGTTCTCCACATATATATACTTGTCAATTGCCAATGCCATGCCACGCCTCCTGAAAGGTTATATATATATATATATATATATCCTGAATTGATTGACACACCAAGTTTTACAGAATATAATGCCATTTACGAAAATGCACCCCAAACCGTTACCTTAGGCTATAGATACAACAAACCAATCCATTTCGATCTTCCCTATTAACTTGCACTACAAAACTTAAGTGAGCTTAGGGTACTAATTAAAGATACGACTATATATTGATTGTCTTCAAAAAAAATTTCCAACTTAAATAATTTAGGGACAAAATTTTAATTATAATTATTGGAGATAACAAAATTTTTAATTAATTTATGAGTTATTCTACAATATAAATATATGTATCTATACAAATGCAATTAGAACCGTGAGATTACTACTAATTTAATTACAACCATTGATATATTTTATATGTATTGATACACAAAAATAATCAATAATTATAATTAAACAAAAATAAATCTAACGACTCTAATTTTATTTGCATAAATACAAATGTTTGCACCATAATAAAAACTTTTATTTCATTTTTTTGGTCGCCTCTCATCAATGAAGCCCTATATTATTTTTTTTATAATAACTATATTTTCAAATAAAGTAGCAATATACACCCAAAAGAGTATAGAATCATTCACTTCTCATATCATCTCAACAAGTTCAACACCTTTTTCATCCTCTTAAATATGAGGTTAGCATTCTTTTTCAATTTTTTTAATTTTTATTTTATATGTTTAAAATTGATTTTAATTAACTTGGGGATTATATTAAACTTACACATATAATTAAGATAGAATTTTTTTTTTTGAACAACTAGTGGTTCGATACTGCTCTCCACAATGAGAAGACATAGAGAAGGAGGGGGGTCCGGGGACGAAAATTCGATTCCTACTCTACACAATAAAATGTTTATACTTTTTGTCATTTAACCTATTTGTGGAGAACATTAAGATAATTTAAAAAAAAAATAGAAAGAGCAAACATCAATTATTCTGTACAAAACTATAATTTTGGAGCTTTTAAATGAATTAATAAAAAAAGATTGAATGATGTTTTGGATGTGGGTTGCTATTGTTTTCTAAGTATTTGGAATATGTTTTGGTTTTTATATTAATAAAAAGGTATATGACCTAGGTATTTTATAAACTACATAATAAAGAATAGATTTTCATTTTAATTTGGTAATATAAAAATTCAAACCCTATACATTAGGATGCTCTTAAAAAAAATTATCGCTTTGACTTTTTTAATGGCGAATATGTTTTCATTTTAATGATGCAATTTTAACATTATAAATTCTTATTAGCTATAGTGAAATTCTAATTTTGCTTCCTTTAATATTTTTATTATCTATTTAGCCTTTCTTATTTGTAAATTAGCTACCATTATATTCTAATTTTGAGTAATTTTATGAGGAACATCTGCATTTGAAAAATGTCTAGTTCAATAGGCAGCAAATAGAAGCAAGAAAAATTTTACTTGGTACATTTTATTTGATAATTTTGTATTCCTATCAATTTTATTCAAATTATATTTTATATATGCAATTTTTTATGCTCAAATTTCATATTTTTTATCCATCAATATTAAAGTACTTGGTTTTTAGGAGCAAAATTTTATTTTTTAATTTTAATTTTAAAATTAAAAAATAAAATTTGCTCCTATATTGTTTTTTCTTCTTATTAATTATTTATGAATAATATTTATCTTCTTTACTTAAAGGAGAATGATCATCCCTTTTATCGAAATAATAGTTGTCCTAAAGAAGATCATCTTTTAAATAAGAAGGACAATTGTTATTTTTCTTTATTAATTTTTTATTAATAAAGAGATTATATGTCCTCAAGACGGTATGAGTCGAACTCTCTTCTTTTAAATTAATCGACCCTTGATATAGGTCCATGTGTAGATGAGCAAGCCTTGAATTACTTGGAGCAGTAGGATATATGTTGTGTGTGTATGCCAGCTTTAAAAGGTCATAACTTTTGACTCATAAAGACTTATGAGGCCCAAAATATTTTAAATCGAAGTTAGTTCATAGATCTATATTGACAACAGAGTTTACTCGTCGCAACCAGTTTTAGGACTAAATTCAATCGTTTAAAGATGTTTTGGAGGCTCTGAATATTTTTACTATTTATTGTCTTATTTTAGATTATTTTCTTTATGGACTTTTTTTTGTTGAACTTTATTTTAGCCCTTTTATTTTTAGGGTTTCTGTTGTTGAACACTATAAGAATGTTTTGTTCTGTTTTCAATAGTAGTTTTTGATGAATTGAATAAAAATCCTTCTTTGATTTTTAAATTTTTGGTATTTTCTAGAATCAACAAATATTTAATGCCTATTTTTTGATATTTTTTGTGAATCAGCAAGTTATAAAAGATTGTTTTGTGCAAATCAACAGATGACAATATTTATCCTCTAATTTAATAAACTTTTATTACGTCAACTCTAACGTTAGTCCTACACTTTAGAATACCCTTAAAAATGAGTTACCACTTGACAACTAGTACAATTCTTAATACCCCAAGTGCAGATATGTCATTAATATTTTTTAGGGTTTTAATATACCATTAACGTTTAAAAAATGAAGTAAATAAACACCCCCCTCCCCCCCCCCCCCCCCCTTCCTTTTCTTTTGAATGTTAACTGTTGTCTATGTGGCAATTGGAACCCATAACTCATGAGTTGTTTTGCTTACATGGAATGTCATTCCCACTCTTAAACCTTCACTTCACCAAAAACTTAAAATTCCCAAATAAAAAAGGTGAAATCCCTACATCACAACTGATGTGGTCCAAGAACAAGCTTTGGAGTTCTTAGACAAATTGGATAGGCAGTGGCAGTAACAAGCTTTGGAGTTCTTAGACAAATTGGATAGGCAGTGGCAGTTTCGTAATTAAAGCAAAGTTTTGAGTGTCAGATTTTAGCGATTTCGGTGGCTAATTTGGGTGGAATTGGGCCACTGATTCAAAGTCATTAGCTTTTCTTATGAGGCCCTATGTATTTTGGTCAAATTCGCTTGTTTGGGCCTTCGAATTGATGTTTTTCTATTTTAGTAATTTTACCTATTTTTATTAGGAGTTTATTTAGGGTTTACTTTTAGTATATAAGCTTATTTTTCTCCTTGTTTTGGACGGCTTTTGTTTTATAACAAAATTTAGACTTTGTTATTCCCAAATTTCCTAGAATTCGAAAGAATCAATAGGGGTTTGAAGGTTTCGAATCGGTATTCCTTAGAATCAATGATTTTCGCAATTATCTACCTTCCGCTACATCAAACCTAATCATATTTAAACAAAACTACCATAATATTTCAGTTCAATGATATCTCTTATTTTTCCAAAGTAATCTACTCCTCCCACTTCAGATTTATTAACCACACCGCTGCTTTGAGTCTTCCTTCACTCTTCTCGTGATATATTATGAAATCTTATTCCATTGATGACAAATCCAGGAAATCTTCTTGCCACCTTGTTAGGGCCTCTAGCAAGGGCCACAATTTCAGTTGAGATGTTTGGATCACGTGTTATACCAAGAACCTGGCCAAGTATATAAATAAAGACCAATGTATGAGAATAAAATATCAAGCTTATCATAATCTGAAAAACTCACCTTATTTTCAAACCAGTCATGAAACTTTTCGTTTATTAGTTTCTCTAACTCAATTTGATCTATGAGAGATTGTCTGCATCGTTTTCTCTAATCAATATCAATGAATTCCCTATATAGCATTAATTTTGCATTTAAATATATTTTGAAATTAATTATTACATAAGGTTTAAATTTAATGATATGATACTGCAAAGGAACTTACTGACAAAATTTTTCTATCTCATCATAATGTCGTAAAACATAACGATATGCTTGTAGCAATGATTTATCATCTAGGACCACATCTTTAACCTTCCCTATAGTTTGACCAGCACTTGTAAATAAATATTTGACATTTTGATTGGAAGGTGGATCAGGATTATGCAAAGGTCGATTGAATTTTATCTCAACCCCATCAAGGTATCTTGAACAAAATGTTAGACATTCAGTAGCTATATACCATTCAGCAATTAACCCTTCAGGATGAGCTTTATTTCGAACAGATGATTTGTCAGTAACAAATGACCTACGATTACAAGTATAAGTTTTAAAAAATGTAGAATATGAAAAAAAAAAAAGTAGAAAATGAATTTCAATAGAGATTTAGAGCTAAATTTTGTACCTTTTTACTGGGTACATCGATCTATATTGCACCAGTCCTCCAAGTTTCACCTCTTCCACTAAATGAACCATCAAATGAACTATTATGGTGAAAAAAATGGAAGAAATGTCATCTCCATATGGCAAAGGGTCAAAACAATACGCTCTTGAATTTTATCAAGTTTTTTTATGTCTAACACTTTTAAGCATATAGCCTTGAAAAAGGCATCCAACTCAATTACAATTAAAGTTACCTGTTTAGATGGACTACAAGCTTTTAATGCTAGAGGAAGGAGGTCTTCAATCAGAATGTGACAGTCATGACTTTTAATGCCAGTTATTTTCCGTTTCTTTAGGTTTACACATCTAAAAATGTTAGAGGCATAACCATCGGGCATTTTGACATTTTTAAGAACTTGACAGAAAATATCCTTCTCCTTTGGAGTTAGAGAAAAACATGCTAAAGGTAACCGCCTTCTCCCATTTCCATCCAATATAGGGTGAAGTTATTATCTAATACCCATATCTACCAAATCAAGACGAGCCTTCTCATTGTCTTTTGACTTGTGCTCAAGATTCAACAAAGTACCAATCACATTGTCACACACATTTTTCTCTATATGCATCACATCAAGATTGTGGCGCAATAAATTATACTCCCAATAAGGTAGCATAAAAAACATACTTTTCTTCTTCCATTGGTCTATAGGATTTTTTTTGTACCCTATTTATGTCATCTACCACCTCTTTATTGGCTTCATCATCATCTATGATCTGACTTTTTCTTTTTCTTTTCTTATTTTATTTACATTTTGATTGTTTCCCCAATTTAAAATGAATGCCATCTAATTGCTTCAACACATCACAACCCTTAACCCGTGTAGGTGCCATACCTAGCTCTTCAGTGCCATCAAAAAGATGTTTATTCAAGCAAAATGCATGACCCTCTGGTAGCCATCGACGATGACCCATATAACAATGCTTCCCACCTTTATACAACCATCTTGATTTTGTGAACTCCGCACAATAAGGACATGCAAACTCCCCTTTAGTGCTCCATCCAGATAAGTAAGCATAGGCGGGAAAGTCATTAATAGTCCACATTAATGCAGCCCTCAAGTTTAACTGTTCTTCAGTAGAAGGATCAAAGGTTTTTACACCATCCCATAACAATTTTAACTCCTCTATTAAAGGCTGCAAGTAAACATCAATGTCATGTCCAGGACTCTTTTCTCCTGGAATGATCATTGATAAAATAAAAGATGACTGTTTCATACAAGTCCAAGGTGACATATTATTTGGTATTAACATAACTGGCCAAGTGCTATAATTGGTGCTCCTTGTTCTGAAAGGATTAAAACCATCACTACCATGACCCAGTCTAACATTACGTGGATCATTGAGCATCAAATGTTTTCCAAGCTTCTCCATCTGCAGGATGTCTAAGCATTCCATCTTTTTTACGGCCTACATCATGCCACCTCATGTCATTAGAAGTCTTCTTTGAAATGAACAATCTTTGTAGTCTTGGCATTAAAG
>CATIWM010062829.1:0-40914 GCA_949671775.1 Mallotus repandus
AAGGCTTGGTACATTCAAACCTAGTTTAATTTAGACTTAAAATTGACTTAGTTAATCTTAGGTTTATATTAAACAACCTTTAATTCTTTGTAATTAAGGTTCTTAAGTACAGGTTATTTAAGGGTCTTGTTGGGGATTAGATTTTTCTTTTGCTTGGTTTATGAACGATCCTTGGCAAGGTTATCAAGATTGAATACGGGTTTGGTACAAGTTAACCACGTTCGTATCACTGCAACCTTATTTGCAGAGCGTCCAATGTGTCTAACAGAGATTCTGGGATTAGACGGAAGAATCTACTTAATATCATGGATAAGAACGGCCGCTTCCCATGGGACAGAATTAGTAGAGGAATAGCAAGCTTGAACATCTAATTTACAATTTGATTCTATAATAAATTCCTTGTCTAAGTAATTAGAGGTGAACTTCAAACCTTCAAGCAGAGCCAGCAATTCTGCTTGGGACATTGAGTTACAGCAGGTTTGATTTGAAGAAAGACGAATAAGAGTACCATGTGAGTCTCTACAGACATAAGCAAGAGCACTTGTATGATGGACAGTGTAAGCACCCAATTTTGGGATAGTTAAGTGTGGATGCGATAGAGGACTGCAATGATAAAAATTTGTTGCAAATAGGTCTCCAGTATTTGAATTTCGAATCTCAAGACTTAATTGCATTTTTTTAGGACTCAATTGTAATCGGAATTGCACAGTTCCGATCACGATGATTTTGATTTTTTAATTTCTAATTAATTTTTTCATGAATTTTTATTGGTTAAAAATAAATAAAATAATAATTTAAAATAAAATAATACTGATAATATTACATTATCAGGTTGTTTGAGCGATAAAATTTTCAAAAATAATATAATCTTTATCTCATGATCACAGGAAATTGGTTTTTGGAAGTTTATAAAAACCTACATTTTGTTTTCACGGGAAGGGCTCTCTTTTCTAAATTAAAGGTTTGAACACAGAAACTGAAAAAAATCTTTCCTTTGTTCTTTACATTCTCTTTTACGTTCTTTTAAAAAAAAGTTCTAAGAAACGTAATAAGCCTGAGTCCAAGAAAAATCAACTCTACAGATCCTATTCCCAAAAGGTGAATCAAATCAACTCTGATGAGCAATCAATACTGCATCCATCTCATCTATCTCTTTTTACTTTTCTTTTGTTTTATTTTTATTTTTTATTTTGTTTTTATTATTTAATTTTTCTTTTGAACTCTTTCTAAACATTTTTTGTTGTTTTCATGATATTGATGAATATGGTGGGAGTGACATAAACTGTGGAACCCTACGTGATTGAATTGATAAAAACCTATGAAGATCCATCCATGGAATGCCATGGATTAAAGCCATGTAATAATTTTACGTAGTTTTTGTAGGGTTTCTGCATATTTTATTTTGTTGGTTGTTTCATTTTGTTTTATTTATTTATTTATTTTTTTGTTGTATTTAATTTAATTTTTTTTAATTTGTACGTCGGAATTGTAATAGCTCCGGTAGTGAGAAAATAGTGGAACCTTTAATTTTTTGCACTTTAAAATTAATTAGTAAATTAGGTTCATTTGGTAAATAACTTAATAAAATCAATGGTGGCTTTATATTAATTTTAGGTTGCATGTAAATTGAAATTATGGTTAGAAATTACAGTATATTTGTTTTATTTTATTTATTTGAGCTTATTTATTTTTTTCTGTTCGTTTTGGACCCCAAGCCTACGTTAGGTTTAACATACTTATTTAATAGGCTTTAAAATTGGTTTTAAATTTAATTAAAATTAATTTAGGCCCATTTAGGTTAATTAGATTTAAGTTTACTTTTAGTTAATTTAAAATTAACTTTGGACTTAGCCCAACCCATTTAAAGCATTTTTTAAAATAAATAGACTTAGGATCATTTTATTCTTAAAAATTAATTAGAACTATGCCCACTTAAATTATCCAATTCAATTGCCATAAAGTTAGTAGATTTAAGCCCACTTTTCTTAGAATAAAATAAATAGACTTAAGGTCATTAAATTAATCAAAATATAGGTCCACAATTAGTTTCCATTTTATTTATAAATAAAAATGTATAGACTTAGCTAACTCAAATTAAAATCAATATAGTTTAGATTTAGGGAAGTTGCGTTTTATGAATACATTTTTTATGTGCTATTTCATGACTGGTTGTCTTAGAGTTAGATGTATGCTAGATTAGGGTTTAAATGAAATTGCATGTAATTAGAGAATAAGATAGTAATTCATAAACTAATTTTAAAGAACACGAGACTAAAAGTAGTATTCTGTACCCAGAATTTCCTAGTTATGGTGCTAACTTCTTTTAGAGAATCGAGTTACCACCATATTTGATTTGTTCCAGTTATTACCCTAGGTGGCGACTCCTCATCTCCACACCATGTATTTATGACATGGTTAGTGTGTTCTCTGGAGCCCTGAGCTCAAATAGTGTTGCAGTTTTTAAAATATTGGACGCGCATTAAACTTTACCGTCTATAGTGGTGACTCCATTGGGGATAAAAGATACTGATTCTACTTCTGTTCTTTAGAATTATTTTATTCTTGCATTCATATTTGTATGTCCTTATTAAACTAAAGGCATTGGTTTATAGTCTCTTAATTCCACTAGCTTTATGGGATTGTAGATTGGCTAACCATCACTCTTAGCCTTAACTCAGTTCATGAGAGATTACCGGGCTCATCTAACTAGAGTTTGTGACCCAAGTCTTAAAAGGGGGTAGTCTTCTCTTGAGTTTGTAAAGGATGTCGGGCCCCTTTGACCTTGGCCTATAACTCAAGTCTTAAAAGAGGGCATCTTGCTAAGAGGACCTTAACTTTTCCACCAGACTGAATACATGTAGTGGCCTAGTAACTTCCCCTAAGATTACCCAAATTGCTTTTGTATGTTCCCATGAGGTATTTCTATCTATAAAAGCCCAAGCTTATACTTTAGAAGCTCATTTAGGCTAATAAAGATTGGGCTAAACTTTTACACATAGAAATGTTGTTTCTATGCTTTACTACTTTGAGAGATATGGCATGCGCATCAGTTCTTGATATCCCATATTGATATTAAGGCCAAGACAAAAAATCCTAGGAAAAGAGAGTTGCCATTGAATACGTGTGTAGGAGAAATAAGGTTGGAAGGATGTATGTTGTACACTTGACTTAATGATTGATACTTATTACATAGCACATGCATCATACATACATGTATACATGCATTTCATGCATCATACTGACACTTTGTTTTGCAACCATCATAGATTCATCTGGGTCATCTTGTGTTTGGGAACGGAGAGGTGGTAGACTAGTAAGAGATGAGTCAAGTGTGAAGTTGATAGCTAAAGAAATTCTTTGCAAGGTAGAGAAAAGTCCTATCAACCCACTATACTTGGAAGATACACCAACTCTGGTGAAACAAATAGAACAGATGGAACATCAACAACAGCAACAATAATAAAAACAACAACAGCAACAAGGAGGAAACTGGACCTTAGAAGATATCAAAGGACCATTGATGGATGACATAAGAGCTATGATGCAGAATGAACTAAAACAAGCCTTAACTAGGTTATACCACAAGCACCTACTGCCATAACTGCTGCTCCTGCTATTCTACATGTTGTGGATAGTCCACCTGCTGTTGCTCCAATTGATAATGCTGAAGGCCAACCTACTGTTAGAAATGTGCTTGTTGCTGAAGTTAAACTTGAAGATGTCAAGAATTACATGATAAAGGAGACAAAGAAGAAATCACTTGAATTAGTACAAGACCATGAATCTAAGCAGATACAAGCATTAACTCAAAAAATGTCCAAGATGGAATAGCTTATAAGAGGGCAAGGCATAGGTTACTCATTTGATTTTGATGATATGTTGTAAGTTGAAGGGGATAAATTGCTTGACAAATTTAAAATGCCTTAACTATATAAATTTAATGGTAATAGAGATCTAAGGATTCTCCTCAGTCAATACACAACTACCATGAGCACCACTAACACTCCATTAGGAGTAGTTACAAAGCTGTTTGTATTATCCTTAGAGGGTATAGTTGTGAATTGGTGTCATGGTTTAGAGAAATCTATTCGGGCTGATTGGACAGAATGTACTACTTTCTTAAAGCAATATAATTATAATATCAAGCTGGAAGTATCTATCAGGGATTTGGAACTAACTAAGTAAAAAAACCTAATGAGTCATTTTCTAATTTATTGACTATATTTATGAACAAGGCAAGATTGATGAAAAATAAGTTAGCTGAGAAGGATCAGGTTAGGATGATTGTTCATAATATGTCACCTAATCTAGTTGAAAGGTTACAAATGATGAACCCAAAAACTTTCATGGACCTTTATGATGATGGTTTGCAAGTTGAGAAGATTGAGAATGAAAAAAAAAAAGCTTTAGAAGCACAAGGGCAAGGAACTATCCCACTAGGGTTACACAACAAAGAAACGCTAGCCGAGATATGGAAGTGCATACAGTCTAACAACCAATGAGATAATCAAATTTCAACTAACCCCTTTCCAAAGTCCTAGACCGCCTAATACAAAATGGTATGCTTCGACCTTTAACCTTTTCTAAACCACCAAATCTGACTATCCCGGCCTGTGATCCAAATAGCTACTATAACTTCCACCAAGCCATTAGACATCCCATAGACACTTGCATTCACCTCAAATATGAAATTCAAGACCTTATGGACTCTAGAAAGATCATAAACCTTGAAAAATAAAATCCAAACCCAAGCACCAAAAAATAAACCCTTTCTTGAACTACCGAAATGTTCCACCCCCAGCCACCATGATGATTAATTCAGGGGTTAGTAAGGAAGAAGTGTTAAGTTCCTTTGAGAATATAAACCTTAAAATTGATGAGAAATTTCCTAATGCCCCTGGTAGTGAGGAGAAAGTTGAGAAACCTTTGATTCTTGAATAGGCACAAAGGGGAGTTAAAGATTTGTTGGGCCAGCCTTCGGATAAATTTGACTACAAAGTGTTCTACTCTAAACCACCTTATTTTGACATACCCATTGATTGAGTCATGCCCTGATTATAGGGTGAAGAGTTTGATAATGAGGATTCACCAAATGAAAAGGCTATAGAACCTTTGACTCCTGAACAGCCACAACAGGAATTTGAAGATTTATTAGGTCAACAGTTGAGCAAGTTTAATAATGAGAAACTGGGAAAGAGAAAAACATGCATAATCAAGGTGGGAAAAGATAGGAAGAAAGAATGAACCATGGTCGTCAAAAAACTACTTTATTTATACCTGAAGAAGAAGTACCATGAGACCTAACGTCCTTAAAATGGAAAATAATCATGTTGCTATTTTTCTTCAAATAACTTTCCAAATTTCTTGTGAATATTTTGTTTTCATGATCAATGATATAAATTTTGATTTTGGCATACTTGTGTGAAGTGCATCCCAACGACATTATGCATTATGATATTGATCTGCATGTTTTACATAAATTCAATCCAATTGTATTCATTCAACATGGGCACAAATGAAAATCCAAAGAACATTCCTATATCATATGGTATAACTTCTGAGGAGAGAGAAATATTTGAGAGAATGTAAAAAAAAAAGAGAAAAAGAGAAGAAAACAAAGAAGAATAAGTATGCTGACTATAAAACCATAAAGGGTTAACCATGTAGAATTAAGAAAATAAGAAAGAGAATAGGAGTTGTATCACGTGATGTAATGAATGTTCTCATTTTGGCCCTAATGAATTAATAAAGTTGAATTTTAAATTTTGTTCAAACATTGTATGTTCGTCTTTATCATATTGCATAAGTATTTGATTGGAAAGACAAAACATAATGTAAGCTAGAGAAATCAGAGCTATGAGATCACTATTTTAGTTTTGTTTTCTCATCTTATCACTCCTTTATAATTCACTTTGCAAAGTCTAGTTTCCTCTTACAACTAGAGAATTCAGGTGGCACTATTCCTTAAAGAATACTAATGACCCTAGCGTCACCATCTCTGTAAAAGAAAACTATCAAAAACTGGGGGGCAATTTAGGGGAAAAATAGTAAATTTGCATTCAAAGATTGAAGATAGAATTCTAAAGTATAAGAGTTAGCAAAGAATTATGGGGCCAGAAAAGAGTAAACTACAAGCTTGCGGATGCATTAGTTAATCAAAGAGCTCCATTGTAAGGCCATGGACTCCATCCTCTAGCTTGATCATCTGAGTTGTGTCAGAAGCTCTAACATCAAAAGTTCCAACATTGAAGCATCCACCACTTAAAGTCATAAGTTATTGATGAAGCACCTTATTATCACACTCCAAATAAAAGACCTATTAGGATCATGCATATCATACATATCATGTACACACTTGCACACATCTGTTGTGAGATACTTATTTCCCATAGCGAAAGATCTTTAGGAAAAGTTAAGGTTGTGCAAATACTCTGCTACTAACATTCAAAATAAGTGTTGTAAAAGTGCAGGAAAGTAGTCAGAGTTTGGACAAATGAAAATAGGAGGAGTGACCTAAAGCTCAATGGGACTAGTTAACAAAGAGATATCAATCGTAGAAGCCTCATCCTAGGCAATCTCAAGAGGTTTGATAGGAGGCTCAAGCTCTTCAGACTCAACATCCATCACTATAGCCTCACCTAGAATATCACCTAAAGCCTCAAAAGAAGAGAACCTACCACTATAAACTGAAGGCAAAAGATGCTTTTGAATGTACCTTTGATAATTATGAGAATGCACAAGCAAAGATAAATCATTGGATCCATGGAGAGCCTCTCTCAACTCCTATCTAGTCAGAGTAGAACTCCTAGTCAGAAGGTCCAGCACACCAATAATACACATCCCAGCCCTAAAAGGGAAGAACTCAAAACTTGAAATGAACGTACTCTATAACTCCTCTGATTATGAAATAAGACCTTTAACTCCTAAACCTTTTTTATAGGGGATGTTAGGAAGACAAACTCAATCCTAGGTCATGACCTCAATAATAAAGTATCACGATTCATGTGATCTGAGACATCATCAACATATTCAAAAAGGGAAGAGCACAAAATAAAAAAGTTTCATTTTGATAAAATTTCTTTGCTTCCAAATAGATCAGACTAACTTATAGTATTTTGTGTAGGGAAAACAAAAAGAAAAAAGAAGAAGGAGAAAGAATGAGCAGAATAAAAAAAATGAGCAAGATAGCAAACACTAATAGCTTATCAAAATATCACCTCGACAAACATCTTGAAAAATAATTAAAGGAAGTAATACAACTCTATCTCCTTAGAGTTTGCAATAAAGTACAACTTTAATAAGAAAAATAAAAAATTGAAAGTAAATTCATCCACTTCATGAGATCAGGTGCAAAAAAGTATCTCATAAACTTTTTTTTAACAACTTTCTTTTATCAGGCTCACAGAATTCAGATGCCTAGTTAACAACTTTTGTTGAGAGTTTCTAAACTATAATCAATCTAATGCTTACTTTACACCCGAATAAAGGGAAGAATATGCAAAAATAAAATCTGTGGACTTACAGTATAAATTGCTTGAATTTTAGAGTATTATTTTAGTCTTTGGAATAATAAATGTGCATCTAATCTACTCCAATGCTCAAATGAGTACGAGTACAAAATCCCTTGATGGTATCCACACTGAGTAATATAAGAAAGGTGGGGGAATACTAAAAGGAGAATCAAAATAAGAGCAAGCACTTCTAACATACTCCAACACTTAGAAATGAGTAATAGTGTCAATATGAATCCTCTAGCGGTATCCACGCTGAGTAATACAGGAAAGGCGAGGGAATACTAAGAGAGGACTATGTCAATAGCTGCTCTATTTACTCCAATGCTCTAAACAAAGTATGAGTATCTGAAGGACCTTTCTAATGGTATCCACGCTGAGTAATATGTGAAAAGCGGGGGAATACTTGGATAAGGAAGTAAAGCACAAAAATAACTCACAGACTATTTTAATACTCATAATTTGATCTGTTTATGCTCAAAGTCCACAAGTTTTGTTTAGCAAGTTCTTCCTGAATTGAGGTGTGAGTTAGCTCTTCACTTGGTAAAATAATATGCTCTCAGCATAAAATTGTTAACAATAGCTCTGACTTTGTGAATTACAAATAAATGATAGTCATGAAAATCAAAAGTAGTGAGATACGTTGAACGCACACAACCTTATATTAAATTGATGAATTTGCTCAATATAATGTATTTTTTGTACAATCATCATGTTGAAAAAACTAACTTCAACTTCAATAAACCTTCAAGAATTACAAATCTAGAAGAAGATGCCCAACATATAGAATCAACACAGCACTGTCAAGTTAATCAAGGTCAGTAATTAATGAAAGCAGTTTATCAGAGTCAATCAGCAAAAAAATTCATAGCCAATCAGTACAAAATTCAAAGCAAGTAGCACAAAAATTCAAAGTTAGTTGGAAAAATTCCAATCAGTCAGCACAAAAAAATTCAAGCACTAAAATCAAGTAGCCAAAGATAAAAAAATTTGTGAGCAGTTATAGATTGCAGCAATAAAAGGTGAGTAACGAAAGGGTTGCAGCTACTCAAAACAAATAGCGAGCAGTTACGGACTATAGCATCAAAGGCGATCAACGAAGGTATTGTAACTAATCAAAATTTGCGAGCAGTTATGGACTATAGCATCAAAGGCAAGCAATGAAAGGGATGTAGCTAATCGCGTGCAGTTATAGACGGCAACGTCAAAAGTTAGCAATAAAAAAAGTTGCAACTAATTAAAGCTAGTAAGCAATGAAAGGATTGTAGTAAAATCTAGAATAATTTGACTTCTGCAATTGCATTTCGTTATATGCTACACATTAGCTATGACATAAACCACAAATTCAATCTGTTATAAGCTGCATGGTTGCTATAACTCAATTTCAAATTCACTTTGTTATATACTACACAATAGTTATAACACCAAATTACTAGACATTCCACAGGAACTATAGCACATTTTCAAATCACAGTTCACTAGACGTTCCACAAGAACTATAGTGCAATTTTCTAGACACTACACAGTAGTTATAGCATCACTTCGCTAGACGTCCCATAGGGAATATAGTGAAATTTTTCATATAGCTAGACGTCCCATAGGGAATATAGCTAATTTCTTCAAATCACTTTGCTAGATGTCCCATAGGGAATATAGCAAAATTTGTCATGTAGCTAGATGTCCCACAAGGAATATAGCTAATTTCTTCAAATCACTTCGCTAGACGTCCCACAAGGAATATAGCAAAATTTATCACACAGTTAGACGTCCCATAGGGAATATAGCTAATTTCTTTGCTAAACATCCCACAGGGAATATAGTGAAATTTATCACATAGCTAGATGTCCCATAGGAAATATACCTAATTTCTTCAAATCACTTTACTAGACGTCCCTCAGGGAATATAGCAAAATTTATCACATAGCCAGATGTTTCATAGGGAATATAGCTAGTTTCTTCAAATCACTTCGCTAGACGTCCCACAAGGAATATAGTGAAATTTATCACATAACTAGATGTCCTACAGGAAATATAGCTAAATTTATCAATCACTTTGCTAGACGTCCCACAGGAAATATAGCGAAATTTATCACATAGCTAGACGTCCCACACAGAATATAGCCTATTTTTTTTGCTAAACGTCCCACAGGTAATGTAGCAAAATTTATCACATAGCTAGTTGTCTTATAGGGAATATAGCTAGTTTCTTCAAATCACTTCGCTAGATGTCCCACAAGGAATATAGCGAAATTTATCACATAGCTAATTTCGCCTCACTAGATGTCCCACAGGGAATATAGTGCAATCAGCTAGAAACTACACAGTAGTTATAGCATCACTACTAGACATTCTACAGGAACTATGGCGCATCTTCAAATCACATTGCACTAGACATCCCATGCGGATTATAGTGTAATTGCTAAACAGTAGCTTTAGCATTCTGCATGATGTTGTATAACAACATAAACATCGATTACAAACAGAAGTCTCAAGGTACATAGGTAAGTATCCTAACTCCTTACCTTTGAAATTGTGTGCTTATTTGTTTTGTCGCAATTTGTCAAGCAAATAGCGACAAAGGGGGGCAACTATAAGCACCTAATTGCAGGATAATCGAGTGCGGATGGGATAGAGAACTTCAGTATTTGAATTTTAAATCTCAAGGCTTAATTGCATTTTTTAGGACTCAATTGTAATTAAAATTGCACAGTTCCGATCACGGTGATTTTCATTTTTTAATTTTTAATTAATTTTTTCGTGAATTTTGATTGGTTGAAAATAAATAAAAAATAATTTAAAATAAAATAATACTTATAATATTACATTATCAGGTTGTTTGAGCAATAAAATTTTTAAAAATAAAATAATATTTATCTCCTGATCGCAGGAGATGGGTTTTTGGAGGTTTATAAAAACCTATGTTTTGTTTTCACGGGAGGGGCTCTCTTTTCTACAAAAAAAGGTTTGGAAGCAGAAACAAAAAAAAATATTTCCTCTATTCTTTACGTTCTTTTACAAAAAAAAGATTCTAAGAAACGAAGTAAGCCTGAGACCAAGAAAAATCAAATTTGCATATCCTATTTCCAAACGATGAATCAAATCAACTCTGAGGAGCAATCAATACTGCATCCATCTCATCTGTCTCTTTTTTCTTTTCTTTTGATTTTTGATTTTTGATTTTTGATTTTTTTATTTAATTTTTCTTTTTAACTCTTTCTAATCAATTTTTGTTGTTTTCATGATATTGATGATTACGGTGGGAGTGACCTAAACTGTAGAACCCTATGTGACTAAACTTATAAAAACCCATGAAGATCCATCCATGAAATGCCATGGATTAAAGCCTTGTAATAATTTTACGTAGTTATTTTAGGGTTTCTATGTATTTTATTTTGTTGGTTGTTTCATTTTGTTTTATTTATTTATTTTTGGGTTGTATTTAATTTAATTTTTTTAATTTGTACATAGAAATTGTAATAGCCCCGGTAGTGGAAAAATAGTGGAACCTTTAATTTTCTACACTTTAAAATGAATTAGTAAATTAGGGTTATTTGGTAAATTCCTTAATAAAATCAATGGTGGTTTTAGATTAATTTTAGGTTGCATGTAAATTGAAATTAGGGATAGAAATTACAGAATGTTTGTTTTAATTTGTTATTTATTTTATTTTATGTATTTGGACTTATTTATTTATTTGTGTTCGTTTTGGGCCCCAAGCCCACGATAGGTTTAACATACTAAATTAATAGGCTTTAAAATTGATTTTAGATTTAATTAAAATTAATTTAGGCTCATTTAAGTTAATTAGATTTAAGTTCACTTTTAGTTAATTTAAAATTAACTTTAGACTTAGCCCAGCCCATTTAAAGCATTTTTTAAAATAAATAGAATTAGGATCATTTTATTTTTAAAAATTAATTAGAACTATGCCCACTTAAATTATCCAATTCAATTGCCATAATGTTAGTAGATTTAAGCCCACTTTTCTTAAAATAAAATAAATAGACTTAAGGTCATTAAATTAATCAAAATATAGGTCCATCATTAGTTTCCATTTCATTTGTAAATAAAAATGTATAGACTTAGCTACTCAAATTAAAATCAATATAGTTTAGACTTAGGGACGTTGCATCTTATGAATGCATTTTTTATGTGCTATTTCATGACTAGTTGCCTTGGAGTTAGATGTATGCCAAATTAGGGTTTAAATGAAATTGTATGTAATTAGAGAATAAGATAGTAATTCATAAACTAATTTTAAAGAATACAAGACTAAAAGAAGTTGGTATTATGTACCTAGAATTTCCTGGTTATGGTGCTAACTTCTTTTAGAGAATCGAGTTACCACCACCTTCGATTTGTTCCAGTTATTACCCTGGGTGGCACCTCCTCATCTCCACACCATCTCTCTGTAATATGGTTAGTGTGTTCCATGGAGTCTTGAGCTCAAATAGTGTTATGGTTGCTAAAATCTTAGATGCGTGCTAAACTCCGCCGTCTACAGACTGGGAAGAAAGAAGCATCACAATTAATTTTGAGAACACCATCAAGCGGAGGAGACCATTTTCATTTAAGAAACATTGCATTTCCATCCACCAAGATTCAAAAGATCCAAAGCCAATTAGACTCGACTTGTAGCCTATAACACCAAACTAGATAGGAAGAGAATATTCACAAAGAAACAATATATGCTCCAATGTTTCCAAAGAAACAGAGCATCTTGGCCATAAAGAATTAATAGAAAAGCCCCTTCGTAACATACCCTCACCTGTAGAAACTGCGTTTCTCATACAATGCCAAATAAAATTTGTAATTTTAGGAGGAGCACATAGAGTCCAAACATACTTCCATCTTCTAGGATTAGAACTAGTAGATTGAGCAAGTGATAGTTAACTATTTTTTATCAAATGATAAGCAGATTTAACCAAATAACAACCAGATCTCTCAAAATGCCATACCATGGTATCTCGCCTCCTTTGAGAAGCGGAATGAACAGGAATACTTAATATTGCTTTGCATTCTTCTTCATCAAACATGCTTCAAAATAATCCTCCATTCCATTGAAGTCTTTTCCAATCAATCAGATCACTGACCTAATTAATATGCGTTTGAGAGGGTTTAGGAGAGTGTACCTGGAAGCTTGGTAACAAAGGAACCTAAGGATCAGTCCATAGATTAATCGAAATACTAATGTGAACATTCCAATGAGTACCTTAAAAGAGAACATCCCTTCCATGAAGAAGGCTACACCACAACCAAAAAGGGCTAGCACCCTATTTAGCAGAAAGAATCAGAATGGGGATAGTAAATCCTTTCAAAATTTTTGCACTAAGAGATTGAGGCTGCTTTATAAGCTTCTAACCAAGCTTTCTATGCATTGTTTGATTAAAATGCTGCAATTCACGAAAAAAAATTGAATGACTGATTTTATTAATACCTTTTGGCCCGCTTAAGATAAGAATTTGCTATGCCAGGAGAAATTTTTTTATCTAAATTTTTGAATGAGATAATCACACAACATTCTTCTTGTTTTGAACTAGTCCAAAGGGATACCCAGATATTTGGAAGCATAACTAGATTTAGCAATCTGAAAAAAATCACAAATATTGACTTCAGATTCAACATGGACATTACGACTAAAAAAGAGTTCTGAATTATGAAGATTTAATTTTAAACTTGATTCATCTAAGAAGCTTTACAAAACTCCTTTGATTGCCATAGATTCTTGTAGAGTAGCTTCTCCAAAAAGAATCGAATCATCTACAAAGAAAGAGTGAGTTAGAGTGGGAGCATGCCTTACAAGTTTAAGACCCTTAATGGAACCTTAAAGATTATTGTAAATAAGAGAATGGGACAATGAATCATCTACCAAAATGAATAAATATAGTGATAGAGGATTGCCTTGGCGCAATCCTCTATACGGAATGAAGTAGGGTGTACGGCTGCCATTGATATTAACAGAATACCTAATTGTGGTAATGCACTACCACACCCAATCAATCCATTGACTGTGAAAATTGAGCTAATACATTACTAATTTAAGAAAGTGCTAATTAACACTATCAAATGCTTTGGCAAAGTCAAGTTTGAGTGGAAAATAACCCTTCTTGCCTTTGAAATTTAGTTTTAAGAGCATGCATGACTTCATGATTCAAGATGATATTATCTTGAATACTACGACCTTGGAATAAACCATTCGAATAAGGAGTGATGATAGTAGGAAGCCATGGTTTAAGACGATTTACAAGAATTTTAGAAATGATTTTGTAAAGAAAATTGCAGCAACTGATTGGGCGATAATCATTAATCATTTTAGGGTCTTTAATTTTAAGAACCAAAGCAATAGAAGTGTTGTTGATTTGAAAAGGCAAGCAAGAGGTGGAAAAAAATTGTTTAACAAGTACCACAACATCCTCTTGAACAGTACTCCAATGGTTATTAAAAAAAGCTCCTTAGTAGCCATCAGGGCCTGGCGCCTTAAGTTTTCCAAGAGAGAAAATTGTTGCATAAATTTCATCTCTACTAACCTGTTGAATAAGCTCATCATTCATCTATTGAGAGACTAAGACCGGAATATTATTTAAAATTTTTCTAGAGGCAGGAAGCACTTCGTGTTTATAGATATTTCAAAAATATACAATAGCTACAGGTTTAATCATTTTTTCATCTGAAATCCATTGCCTAGAAATATCAAGAATTCTTGTAATTTGTTTTCTTTGTCACCTTTGAATAGTTGAAGAATGAAAATTTTTTTATTTTTATCTCCTTCCTTCAACCATTGTATATGAGAATGTTGAAGTCAATGTATTTCTTCCTGCTCTTACAATTTTTGGATTTCAAGCCTTAATCATTGCTCCTCATTGCATTCTTGAACATTATAGTTACCTAAAAGCACTCCATCAAGCTAAGATTTTAATTGTTTCAACCTATGTTGACAATAACCACCTTTGGTAGGAACCCATTTACATAATTTCGGCTTAAGCAATTGTAATTTTCGCTGAGTGACTGATTGCCTTGATGAAGGGTAAACTTGCTTCTCCCTATGCTTCACTATAACACCCCTCCAATCTTGATCAAGATCCTATTTAGCCTCACATTTAAAATTTTCCTGACCAGCTTAGATTTTAATCCAAAAATAAAAGGACAGGCTGATGATCTGAACCCAAATAGGATTGATGAAGGACATGGGCAAATTCAAATTTCATTGCCCATGATTTGAACCCGAGTAGGATTGGTGAAGGACCTGGGCAAAGTCAAATTTCATTCTCCATGAAGAATTGCAAAGTGCTTGATCAAGGCGAGCTTGTATATTATCCTCCCCAATTTTTTAGTTGTGGAAAGTAAAAGATCCACCTTTATATCCCAAATCCAGAAAATTGCAAACCAATTTTTAGATTGGTAGTTTTGTAGTTTAGTTATTGCTTGTTAAATTAAGAATTGTAATGGGGTTTCTTGTATGATGTACAAAATTTTTACATGTGGATATTACAGTTCAAGTTTTACTCATATTTCTTGGATAAAAACATATCAATTGAGGTTTTATATTATCTACTTGTTGATTAAGGGAGAGGCGGGATTGAGATTGGATATTAGAAAATAGGAATAGCAAAAGAGAGAATCTTTTCCCTTCCTTTTTGTAAGATACCTATTATTAAATTTCATTGCCAATTGTTTACTGTGTAAGATATAAAGACTAGAATGATGGACAAAAAAAGTCCATTTTTTCAAAGCATTATATGATCATTTTCTCAATTTTTTTAAAAAATAATAAAATAAATTATTAATTTTTCCTAATAATTATACTTTTTTATTAATTATTTATTTTTCTGTGCATGATTGATGGAGATGACAAGAAAAATTGATGGAACCACTACACTAGTTATTGATAAGTGCTTAGTTTTGTCTTACTATTTGTAGTTTTTTTTTTTTTAGTATAGATATAAGAGTGAACTTTAACTTGTAAGGTTTTATTTATCAATGTATTGAATTTATAATTATTTTTCAATGAAGGTGTACTTTGTACATATTATAAATTCTATTTTAACTTTTTTAAATTTATTATTATAAAATTAAATAAATAAATATCGTTAAATTCATTACTTTTAAATTACTAAATTTAGCGACGGAATTTCAAAATCCGTCACTAAATTCAACTATAATTGCTTTTATATTTCTGAACTTAGCGATGGATTTTTGGATTACGTCACTAAATTTGTGACAAATTTCAAAAATCTATCACTAATTTGGCAACGGATTTCAAAATCTGTGCTAAATTAGTGAAAAAATTTTGAAATCCATCGCTAATTCTGAAAGTCGTCGCTAATTTAGCGATGGATTTTGGAAATCCATCACTAAACTTAGTGACGAATTTGAATTTTCGTCGCTAATTTAACGACGGATTTAAAAAATCCGTAGTTACAATCTAGCGCAGAGTGTTTTAGTGACAGATTAAAATCCGTCACTAAGAGGTTTAGCTTAGCAATGGATTTTCCTATTTTAGCGATGGAAAAATTCATCGCTAAAATGACAAATTCTTATAGTGATCGTAAGAACTGTCTCCAATAAGCATGTTATCACTACAAGAACCATCTTGTTAGCCTCCCAAGAAACGCAAAACTACTAGCAAGAGGTATTGATGCTGATAGAGTCATTGAAGAGCAAGCAATTTGATTCCTAGAAAAATACCAAAAACTGTAGTAGTGGTAGTTTCATAAATAACTGCAACTTTGGAGTTTTAGATTTTGGCGATCCTAAAGGCCAGTTTTATTAGAAATGGACCAAAGATCATGAGTCACTAGCTTTGCTTATGAGGCCCATTATTTTTAGGGAAAATTCTATCGTTTAGGTCTTCAAAAAGGCAAATTTGTATTTTAATTGTTTAGAAAGTCTTATTTCCTAGTTTGTTTAGGTTTGAAATCTTATTTTCTAGTTTTTTTAGGATTGTTTTAGGGATTTGTATTTAAGATTTTTTTTGTTTTGGCTTTTTTACATCAGTTTCTAATAGAATTTGATTTTTCTTTAACTTTTCCAAAATTCTTCAAATTTTGATGCCTATGCCCTGAATTCGAGAATTACAGGTTGTAGAAGATTAGCAATTGGTAGTCATGCATGATTTAACAATCGTTAATACTTATCCTAACATTCTTTCGCTACGTCAGTTTGGTATCAGAGTTATGCTCCTTGGACAAGATGTCTCGTAGAAGACAGCAACAACAACCCCAATAGCAGCGTGTAGAAGAAGTTTACGAGTGTGATGACCAACATCGCTTTAAGCAGCGGTTCGAATAGCGAATGGAACAGATGGATTAGTGGATTGATGCTATTGTGGAATAGCTCATGGAGAGAATGGGTGAGTTGTTAGCCAATCAAAATAGGGGGTAACCAAACTAGCAGCGGATCCCTAATGTTGATGATCTGAGGAATCCTTTTGCTGAAGGAAACGATGATGAAAAGGACTATGGTGAAGGTTATTATGATGTGCCACGTAGACATCCTCGCCAATATGATAAGAATGATGATAGGAGGCGATGGGAGGCAAGTATGCGAACTGAGATCCCTGAATTTCGTGGTTCCTTAAAACCAGAAGAATTCCTTGATTGGTTGGCTACGGTGGAAGAGATCTTGAAGTTTAAGGGGGTGCCAGAGGCCCAACGAGTACCATTGGTGGCAACCAAATTTTGAGATAGGGTGATGGCTTAATGGCAGCAAACTAAACAGACCCGAGTCTGGTTGGGAAAGTCAAAAATCATGACTTGGGAGAAGATGAAGAAACAGATGTGTGCCATATTCTTGCCTTTTAATTTTCAGTGTTTAATGTACCAGAGGTTACAGAATTTGAGGCAAGGGAACCATTCAGTTGATGATTATACAACTGAATTTTACCAACTGATTGCGCACAATGAGGTGCATGAGACGGAGAACCAATTGGTTGCTCAATATATTGGGGGGTTTAAGAGAGTAGATTGGAGAGACAGTAAACATATTTGATCCAATGTCTATTTCTGTGGCGCACTAACGGGCTTTGCAAGTTGAAAAGAGGTGACCAGGTGGTTTTATGCAAACGTCTGAATATGGGAAAGTAGGAGGCAGTAGTGTTGTGAGTCGTGTGGGTGGCAGAATGGCCCAAGGAGCTACTGCGACCAAACCAGGAGTAGTACCAAGCACTGCACAAAAGGCTGGTTTGAGTAGTGGGATTAAATGCTTTGCGTGTGGAGAAGTGGGTCACAGGCAGTCTCAGTGTAAAAAGAGGGGGATAAAAAGTAATGTTTGCTGAGGTAGATGAGCAATATGATGATGAAGATGTCGCTGACTTAACAGGCGATCCGACATTTGATACAAATGATGTTGATGAGGTGGTCATGACTGGTGATGTAGGGGCTGCTTTGGTAGTGAGGAGGTCCTGCCTAACACCTAGAGCTGCTAATAATGAGTGGCTGCAAAATAATATTTTCCAGTCTACATGCACTATCAAGGGAAAAGTCTGTAGATTTGTGATTGATGGAGGTAGTTGTGAGAATATAATTGCAGCAGAGGCGGTCTAAAATTAGGAATTCAGACTAAAAAGCATCCTAAGCCTTACAAGTTGGCATGGTTGAAACAAGGGGGCGAGGTAACAGTGTCAAAACATGCCTTGGTTTCCTTTTCTATCAGGGCAAAATACAAGGATGAGGTTTGGTGTGATGTGATAACCATGGATGCATGTCATTTATTGTTAGGATGGCCTTGGCAGTTTGATCGAGATATGACTCATAATGGGAAGACTAACACTTACAGTTTTACGTTTGAAGGAGTGAAAATTATGATAGTGCCTAATAAGGATCATGATCAGTCCAAGCAGGTACAGGAAGGCAGCAAGGGCTATGTTAATTTATTAACCTTAGCGTAGTTTGACAGGGTTATGCAGGAATCTGAAGTTGTTTATGTCTTATTTAGAAAGTGGGTGGACAAAGAGGTAGTGGTTCCTGATGCAGTTTTACCACTCCTGGAAGAGTTCAGTGATGTGTTTCCAAAGGAATTGCCTGAAGGGTTACCTCCCATGCGAGATATCCAACATCAGATTGATCTTGAACCAGGCACAGCCTTACTGAATTGACCACACTATAGGATGAGTCCTAGTGAGCATGAAGAGTTGAGGAGGCAAGAGGAAGAGTTGCTGGCTAAGGGATATGTTCATGAGAGCTTGAGTCCTTGTACGGTACCAGCCCTTTTGATACCAAAGAAGGATGGTTCTTAGCGGATGTGCGTTGATAGTCGGGCCCTTAACAAAATAACTGTCAGGTATCATTTTCCTATTCCTAAATTGGATGACTTACTTGATCAGCTTAGTGGGGCCACAATTTTAAGTAAATTGGATTTGAAGAGTGGCTATCATCAAATTTGGATTCGAGCTGAGGATGAATGGAAAACAACCTTCAAGATAAGGGAAGGGTTATATGAGTGGCTAGTCATGCCGTTTGGGTTATCAAATGCACCAAGCACTTTTATGCGTGTTATGAATAAGATTTTAAGGCCTTTCATTGGTAAGTGTGTTGTGGTGTACTTTGACGATAGTTTGGTTTATAGTGCTAACCCGGATGAGCACCTTAGTCAGTTGCGAGAGGTCCTTACTATGTTGCGTAGGGAAAAAGTCTATGCTGCCCTTAAGAAGTGTGTTTTCTTTACTACCAATGTGTTTTTTCTTGGGTATGTTGTGTCGAGTAAGGGTTTGCAGGTAGATGAGTCCAAGGTTGAGGCTGTGAAACATTGGCCAAGACCTACTACCATTACTGAGGTAAGGAGTTTCCATGGATTGGCTTTATTTTATAGGCATTTTATTCCTCATTTTAGCAGCATTATGGTGCCTATCACTAATTACATGAGGTAGGTGGGAAAGTTTGAATGGACAGATAAGGCAGAAAAGGCGTTTGAGTTGATTAAATTGTGCCTTACTGCAGCTCCTATTTTAATGTTTTCAGATTTTCATCAACCTTTTGAGTTGCATTCAGATGCTTCTAAGGTGGGAATTGGGGTTGTTCTGAGTCACAATAGCAAACCAGTGGCGTATTTTAGTGAGAAGTTGTCAGGGCCCAGATTGTGTTATAGCACTTATGATGTCAAATTCTATGTTGTGGTTCAGGCTATTAAGCATTGGCATCATTACTTGTTTCAGTGGGAATTTATTTTGAATACAGATCATGAGGCATTGAAACATTTACATAGGCAAGATAAGATTTCTGCTAGGCATGTGAATTGGGTTACTTATCTTCAGAGGTTTACTTTTGTGGTAAAGCATAAGTCGGGTGTTAGCAACAGAGTGGCTGATGCATTGAGTAGGTGAAAGACTCTGGTGATTAAAATGTCCATTGTAGTTCCTTGCTTTGATTCCTTTACATAAGTATTTAAAACTGACCCATATTTTTCTGCTATTCTGGCTAAGGTTAAAGCAGGTGAAAGAACATATTTCTTGTTACATGATGGATTTCTATTTAAGGGTAACCAGCTATGTGTTCCAGATTATAGCTTGTGTCTATAAATCATTAAACAGTTGCATGGTGAAGGGCATATAGGATGAGACAAGACTATGCAATTGGTGCAGGCTCATTATTTCTGGCCTACCATTAGCAAAGAAGTTGAAAAGCTGGTGCAGAGGTGTCGCGTTTGCTAGGTTTCTAAAGGAACAGCATCTAATGCGGGTTTGTATATGCCATTGTCGATTCCTTCGCAGCCTTGGGTGGAGCTTAGCATGGATTTTGTGCTAGGATTACCATGCACACAGTGAGGTAATGATTCTATATTTATGGTAGTTGATCGGCTTTCAAAGATGGTGCACTTTATTCCATGTAAGAAAACCACATATGTTGTTCGTGTGGCTTAATTGTTCTTTCAAGTGGTTTATAGACTGCATGGATTACCTATATCTATTATGTCTAATACTAGATTTCTTAGTCATTTTTGGCGAAGTTTTTGGAAAATGGTGAACACGCAGCTTAATTTCAACAGTGCCTATCATCCACAAACAGATGGGCAAACTAAGGTGGTGAATCAATCTTTAGGTAATTTGTTGAGGTGCTTAGCAGGTAAGCATGTGAAGAGCTGGGATCAGAATTTATGTCAAGCAAAGTTTGCTCATAATCATGTGGTCAATCGGAGTACTGGCTTTAGTCCTTTTGCTTTGGTGTATTCTGTTGTACCATGAGGACCATTGGATTTGATTCCTCTTCCAGATAAAACAAGAGTTCATGGCAAGGCAGAGAATTTTGTTAGTGGATTACAGGAAGTTCATAGGGCTGTCCATTAAAATTTAGCCAAAGCTGCTTCCAAATATAAGCAGGCTACTGACAAAAAGAGGCGGTATATTGAGTTTGATGTGGGGGATTATGTGTAGGTAGTTCTTACTAAGGAGAGATTTACTGCAGGTGATTATACTAAGCTATCTACCAAGAAGATTAGACCACTTGAAATTGTTGAGAAGATCAATCATAATGCCTACCGTTTGAAGTTGCCTAGTCACATTCGAACTACGAATGTTTTTAATGTTAAGCATATGATTCCATATGCAGGTGATTCATCTGACAATTCAGATTCATGGGTGAATTTTACCCACCCTTGGGAGAATAATGTGGATAGAGTCATAAAAGAGCAAGCAATTCGATTCCTAGAAAAATACCAAAAATTGTAGTAGTGGCAATTTCATAAGTAATTGTAACTTTGGAGTTTTGGATTTTAGTGATTCCAAAGGCCAGTTTTATTGGAAACAGACCAAAGATCAGGAATCACAAGCTTTTCTTGTGAGGCCCATTATTTTTAGGGAAAATTCTATCATTTAGGCCTTAAAAAAGTCAAATTTGTGTTTTAATTGTTTAGAATGACTTATTTCCTAGTTTGTTTAGGTTTGAACTCTTATTTTCTAGTTTTTTTAGGATTGTTTTAGGGTTTCTATTTAAGATTTTTTTTTTTTGGCCTTTGTATGTCAGTTTCTAATATAATTCAACTTTTCTTTAACTTTTCCAAAATTCTTCGAATTTTTATGCCTATACCTTGAATTCGACAATTACATTGTAGAAGATTGGCAATTGGTAGTCGTGCATGATTCAACAATCGTTAATACTTATCCTAATATTCTTCTGCTACGTCAGGTATTGTGGTTATAGATAATAAATAAGAAATCCAAGACAGAAGAATAAGTAAAAGATGATGATGATGAGGAGGAGACTTAATAGGCTAAAGGCTCAAGCAATTTATTTAGGGCATGCTCTATGTCTTACGATTGTGGATCTCATATTTTTAATGTCAGAAGATAAAGCTTTATATAATGGATACTAGCCAAGATGAGGCAAATCATAATATAACCATTAAATCTATTGGTATCTCACTCTAATATGAGATGACTGATGAGGCCCTTAAGAATTTTAAGGAAAATAAATAAAGAAATGAGTATTTTATCAATCTCATTAATTCTCCTGGGCATGTTGATTTCTCATCTGAAGTTACTATTGCTCTTCGTATTACTGATTGTGCACTTGTGGTGGTTGATCGCATTTAGGGTGCTTATGTCCAAACTGAGACTGTGCTTTTCTATACTTTGGTTAAAGGATTAGGACTGTGTTAATTGTGAATAAGATGGCTACTCCTTTAAGCTCTAAGTTGATGGTGAGGAGGCTTACCAAAAAATTTTAAGGATTATTGAGAATGTTAATGTCACCATGGCCACCTATGAAAATCCCTTCCATGGTAATTACCAGGTCTGCCCATAAAAAGGAATTGTTGCATTCTCAGCTTTTTTTTTTTTTAGAAATTCATTCTCGGCTGGTTTGCTTTTTTTTTTTTTTCTTTTTACAAACTTTTGCCAAGATGTATACATTGAAGTTTGGAGTTGATAAGTCTAAAATGATGAAAATACTGGGGGTGAGAACTTTGATCATGCCACCAAGAAGTGGAACAGCGAGAATATTGGGTCTCCAAGCTAAAGAAATTATAAATGACCAAAAAAACTAAAGAAATAGTGATTATTGTTTGCGTTAAAAATTTGTGTCACGCGCCCCTTGGTGTTTGAACACAAGTTTGGTGCCACATATGCAGAAAGTGGTTTACAAATAACGTTTTTGATGAGTTGAGGTATTCAAATGGTAAAAATGTGAGTAGAGGTGTCAAAATGACAAAAACTGCCAAGTTTAGGGGGCTGTGTATGTATTATGCCTTTTTTTTATTTTTCTTCATTTTTGTGCACGATATATGGCAATTTATTACATATGAATGCTAAGGACTAAAAAATGAAGCGTGTTGGCCAATTATTAAGGAGGACATGCTACATTCTCGATCAACAGTGTTTATAGCTTTTGATATACAGTGTCTTTT
Source organism: Mallotus repandus (assembly GCA_949671775.1). Classification (NCBI taxonomy): domain Eukaryota; kingdom Viridiplantae; phylum Streptophyta; class Magnoliopsida; order Malpighiales; family Euphorbiaceae; genus Mallotus; species Mallotus repandus. Next base: position 22,845 of record CATIWM010062829.1, read on the forward strand.
CAAGGGGTTTTAACCAGTAATCATCCCTTTACCTTATTCTTTTTCTATTTCTTTAGCTTTATAATTATATTTATATATCAGTGTGTTTTCATAATTTTGTTATTGATAGCTTTTTGGCGCAGATGGATTGGCAAGTCTGTCGTCCTCTATTTCGCCTGGATTGTTGAGGCACTCTAGGCTGCTGCTGGTTCTACTTCCTCCTTTTTGTTTTGCTTGGTTTATGTCTTCCTGCGATCATACAAAGGAAGACAGCCTTAATTCCTCAATGGATTGGCGGAGGAAAGTGTGGGTCAAAATTCAGTGCCTGATGGAAGGAAAGCGTAACTTTCAATTGTTCTTTCAATGTCTAAACACAAGCTTCAGGATTAGTCCATGACATCATCAACTCAAGACTGTCTTACTTGATGAAGAGCACTAGATCGCTGTCTTTTATGGTGCTGTCACTGCTACCGGCGTTGTTATATAGTGGTGTTACTGTTCATCTCAACTCATTAGGGTTTCAAACCCTAAGTTGAGATGAAATGGTCTTGGGCTTATACTAATCTTGGCCCTTCACAATATAAAAGTGTTCAGACTATAAAAGTGAACAAATGATTTTGGGCTTATCTTGGCCTTTCACAATATATATTAATGTTCATCTAATATATTCTACTATGGTTGTTAAAAAAAAAAAAAAAACCGAAGTCTGTTGTTTGTTCATATATTAATTAAACTTAGATATTTTGACCATAAAAGTAGGCAAAAGCCTTTGAAAATTACATATGGATATCGAAGAGATTAATATGCTTAATTAACATTAGACCATGAAAATTGGCAATTCTAATAATTTGCTTAATTAATCTAAAAAGTCAGTTTTACGGACTAAACAACTTAAAATTAATTAAATTTCATTGATTAAAAATTTATTCTTTGTTAGTTGTATTATTTGGTAAAGTAAATCTAATTCCATGCTAATCTATATAATAGTTTTTTTATAAGTTAGTTATTTGTTCATTTTGATTAATTTTCTTATAATTAGATTTAATTTACTCAAGTTTGATTCTTTTTCATATGAAATCTACAGGCTATAACAACAAAAATAATTATAATTAAAAAATAAAATTAGCAGTTTGATCTCTTTAGAAATTTTTAATATGTGCAAAAAATTAAAATATAAAGACTTATGTAACAATAGAATTAAAGTTTGAGACGTTAATGCAACAAAACTCGAAAATTTAAGAGTTTAAAAATAAATCTTGCTTAAAATTATAGGTTTAATTTGACTTTAATACATATTAAAATATAGGGTTATTGTACAGTTCTATCATAAATAATAATTATTTTTGCAATCTATCATATTTTAAAAATTACGGCGAATTGAGATATGACATTTTTTATTTGTTGTGAATCTATCTACAGTCAAATAGTGTGTTCATGTTGATATGACATACATATGTAAATCATTGTTAATGTAGTAATTAAAGAAAAAAATTAGTAATTTTTCTATAATTAACGTTCTTTTTGTTTACAAATATATCCTTATTTTAATTATGTAAATTTTAAAATTTTAAATGGTTAATTTTAGATATCAATTTTTAATTCAAACTGATATATTTTTTTATTTCTTTTATTTTAATTATAGTTGTTACATTAATTTTACAGATCTATCCTCAAATTTTCATAACAATTTAACTTCTTAATTTTGTAAATTATTATAATTTTATTTAATTTTAATCAAATTTTCACCACAATTTAACATCTTAATTTTGTAAATTATTATAATTTTATTTAATTTTAAATTTACTAAAAATTTAATAATAAAAATTCATAATTTGACAATTGTTATCATTAATGAGAACATATGAAATTACTCTGCATATAATTTTTAAAAAAAATTGTCATTTAACTAATTTATTTATAATATTTGAAGGACAATAGCAATAATTTAATTATCCACCTTAAAAATAGTAAAAACTTATACAACTTTATCAATCTTCATAATTTATTTTAATTTTATCCAATTTTAAAATTATATTTAGAAATCTATATAATTTTTTTAATATAATCATGCGCATATTTTTATAAAAACTTTTAATTCAAATATTCATCAAAATACATTTAAAATTTATTGCTATTTGTTTTACATGATTGAGATCTTAATTTATTTAAATAATAAATAAAATCATGTGATTTTGGTGACATTTAATATAAAAGTAAATTATTATTTGTTCCCTATAGTTTTTTATATTATACTACTTGATCCCTGATATTTAAAATTTATAATATCTCCTCATTCTATTTAGCAAAATTATACTATTTACCCCTTTCGTCAAATTTTTCATCACAATTACCGTTAATTAATATAACAATTATCAAGTAAATACTATTTGCCCCCCTACTTGAATATATTATACTATTTCCCCCCTCTATTTTAATATATTATAGTATTTTCTCTTAATATTTATAATTTATATCTTTTATTATTAAAGTAATTTTCTTAGAATTTAATTGCACAATGATAAATATATCATTTACATAAGAATATAAAATGTTTAAATATAATTTACATTTTTAATTAAATACCAATTAATTAATATTAATTTTAAAATATCCCCACTTAAATAATAACTTAAATTATTTATGTTGCACTAACAAATTTAATCAAATCAACTCTCTTTTTAATTTTGATTCTTATTTTAATTGTCAGTTTTAATTGTTGGGTATACAAATTAAATTATTTAAAATTATTAATTTTTTTCAAAAATATAATTTATTTACTCAATAATCTAAACTAATAATTCAAATAAAAATCAAATTTCACAATTAAAAAGAGAATTTACTTGGGTAATTTTTTCTTGCAATATAAATATTTTAAGTTGATAATGAAGTAAAGATTTTTTAACATCAAAAGCAATTAATTGTTATTTGGTTAATATTTTGGTCAGATTAAAAATAAAATTTACTATTTTATTTTTTATTTTTATTAAAAAAATTTAATAAAATTATCATTTTTATAGTCAATTAATGATAATTTAATTTAACATATATTTTGTTAAAATAATTAGTTTGATAATAAAAATATGTTTTATAAACTTTAGGGGCAAATAATATAATATATCAAATAGAAGGCGTAGATAGTATAATATATTCAAATACAAGGGATAAATAGTATTTATTTGATAACTATCATGTAACGGTAATTGTGACAAAAAAATTGTTGGAAGGAGTAAATAATGTAATTTTGCAAAATAGAAGAAGGAGATAATATAAATTTTAAATGTCAGGAACTAAGTAGTATAATATAGCAAATTATAGGTGGCAAATAGAAATTCACCCTTAATATAACAACTATAATTGAACTAAAAGAAATAAAAATAAGGATATATTTAAAAAATGAAAGTTAAGAATAAAAAATTACTAATTTTTGTTCTAATTTATACATCAGTTAATAATTTATATATGTATATCATGTCAGCATAACGTATGTTATTTTAGCCATAGATAGATTTGTGAAAAAATAGGAAAAGTCATATATCAATTTGCTACAATTTTAAAAATATGATCAATTAAATCAACAATAGATATCATTTATTCAATAATTTAATGTATATATAGTGGATAAGTTGCCTCTTTTCTTTAACTCTAGCTGTTTTTTCTCTCTTTTCTCTTTAAGTTTTTTCATCAAATACTTTTAGTTTTAGCCACCACTGATCATCTTTTATATCGGTGGTGGTCCCTTATTATTTTTTCTATTTTTATTTTATTTTTTCCATCCAATAAAAACATATTTTTAATCTGTTTATTTTATTTATTTTTGTTTTTTTTATTCTTCATTTATGAAGTTATTAATCCCTTTATGGGGTTGGTGATTCTCCTCTATGGAGTTTATAGTTCTCTTTATTATGAAACTTTTGTGAGTATTTTTGTAATCAGACTCCATTAAAACACCATAAAGTCATCTTCAATGAGAATTTTTTTTATACTTCTTAATTATATTTTATTCATATTATATGTTCATCAAAATGTATTATTGATCTTCAATGAATAAAAAATTTATTTTTTTTAAAAAAAAGAGATAGATTAAAAATAACTATATTTTATAGTAGAACTATACAATAACCCTAAAATATATAAGTAATATAGTCAATGTATCATTTTTTCTAACATATCATTCAACTAAAGTACAGTTAATATATAATTTTTTTCCTAATTTAATATATACTAAATAGACGGCATTAGTAAATTAAGAAAGTAAATATTTTTTTCAAAAAATTTAAAAAATTAATTATTTTTTATAAAAACTATCTATAACTTAGGATAGATAAAAAAAAATTAACATGGGGAGTCGTATATTATACCCACTTGAACTCATTTAAATATTGTTATTTGCTGGATGACTAAAAGTGTGACTTTTGTGTTTTGAACGTAACCCAAATCCATTATAGATATTAGCCACAATATGAAGGTTGCATTTAAAAAAAAAAATTACATTCAACAGAAAGAATTTTAATATTGGTAAAACTTAAATTATATTGCTCATTCTTTAAGTGTTGTCAACCCAAAAAAAAAAAAAAATGATGGATTCTTCAATGAGAAATCAGTACGTAAATAAATAACTGATATACAAATTTCTACCCCTATCCTATATGTCATAGACCGTTGGTACAGATGAAGGACTGCTAGAAAATTTGTCCAACAAAAATGATCAATTGCCATTATAATTTGTACCCCATTATACCTGGCCATAAATAGAATTTTGTCCAATTCTCATCAATTCTTGTCCTTCTAGCCAATTTTGATGAAACAAAATAAAAATGACAAGATTACATTTCAAAATCATCCGGGTTTTATTTTGCTTTTATCGATTTCAAAAATCAAGAATAGAATACTCAAATTAAAAAAAGAAAAAAAAAAAAGAAAAGCCAAATTAGAATAAGAAGTACAGTGTAAATAGTAATTAAGGGCGTTGAAACAATCAATTAAAGTCTTGGATTTTTAGATTTTGAATGATCTTTGAAACCCTTTAAATAAATGAATAAATAGGTCTTTTTTGTTTAAAAGAATCATAATTTTTTCACTCATAAAGAAATATGGGTGCATCTTAACAAAAATTTCAATTGTAGATCACATCAATTAAAAATGTTTTATATATATCTAATTGCCATTTCAATTCTAGCTTTTAACGAGTATAAAGTGGAAAGTGGAAAAATGTTCTCTCAAACCCTATCTAGCGTTTGAGTAGATCTTTCTAGTCTCGGTCTTAGATCTGTGCTTTTTGTGGATAGAATTTTAATCAGAATGAGCTACATCACCTGGAATTGTCAAGGCATCTCAAATAAACCCACTGCTAGGATCCCAAAAGACCTAATTAGGAAACAAAAACCAGATCTTATCTTCCTCATGGAAACTAAAATCGATTGGTGGAAGATGGAGCTGTTGAGAAAATCAAACAACTTCGATGAAAGTGCTTATGTGAAACCAGATGGGATAGCCGGTGGTCTTGCAATATGGTGGAAAACAGGATAGAAGGTCCAAATCAGAGCAAAGGGGCGAAACTTCATAAATCTGTATATTGAAGAAGCTCAAAGTTGGTTCTTTACTGGATTTTATGAAGCTCCAGAAAGAAATGAACTACCCAGAGTTCTTTAAGAGCTCGCAAAACTTAGATAAGGCAGAGATGGTCCATGGCTCATCGTCGGTGACTTTAACAAGATCATATATGTAGAGGAAAAACAAGGAGGTGCATCTTTCCACTGGAACTAGGGATCTCTTCTAACTGATTTTATGGATCAAGAGAATTTGTTGGAGCTTGAATTCAAAGGTACTAACTTTACATGGCATAGTAGGCAAGTAGGAGAGGCGAAAATCTTAGTTAGATTGGATTATGCACTTGCTAATCCCAATTGGTTTAGCCTTTTTGAAAAAAAAATTGGTTCTCCATAAAAGCTTCTATGCTTCGGATTACCAACCCCTAGTCATCAAGCAAACCTGGAATCGCCCAAAATTTAAAAGAAGCTTTAAGTTCGAAATCAAATGGAGTAAAGAAGAAGGTCATAGGGAACTAGTTAGGCAAACTTGGGAACAAGATAAACATGATCAAAGGGAATGAAGCCTAGCTTAAAAGCTTCAGAATTGTGCAGAATCTCTCATGGTATGGAGTAAAGCCAACACAAGTAACTCAAAACAAAAGATAGAAGATACTAAAGAGAAAATAAGTGTGATGCAAGAAGTTGAGATCACAGAGCATAACAGATAACAAATAAAATCTCTCAAAAGCCAACTCAACGACTTGTGGCAAAAAAGGGAAATCTACTGGGCTCAATGATAAAAAAATTGCATGGCTCAAAGAAGGGAGCATAAATACAAAATTCTTTCGCCTCTCTACTGTCCAACGAAGAACAAGAAACATAAAAGCTCACTTAAAAAATGATAAAGGTGCTTGGTTAACTGATGAGCTGAGTATCAAAGAGGAAATAACAAGTTTCTACTCCAACCTCTACAAAGCCAAACCAATCGAAGTGTCCCTTAAAGTCAGAGCAGCCATCTGGCTACTTGTCACATATCAAATGAACCAAAACTTAAATGCTCCGAGAGTCAACCAACTGGGAAGAAGCAAAGCCCCAAGTCCTGATGAATTCCCTAAGGCATTTTTTCAGAGTAATTGGGAAATTATCAGTAAAGATATTCTTGCTTGGGTGAAAATTTTATTTAAAACAGGGCAATTAAATACAGCTTACAACAAAACTCTCCTCGCTTTCGTTCCCAAAGTCAAAAACCTAGAAAAAGCATAAGAGTTTAGACCAATTAACTGTTGTAACTTCACCTATAAGATTATTGCCAAATGCCTTGCTAATCGCCTTAGGAAAAGCCTGGACTAATTGGTTTCTCCCCAACAAACAACTTTTGTTCCTGGAAGGTGTATCCAGGATAGTGTAATAATCATGCATGAAGCTCTTCACCGTATGAAACTTAACCGAGTTAGGATGGATTGCCACTTAGCTTTGAAACTTGACATGGAGAAGGCGTATGACCGTATTAACTAGGAGTTTGTGAAGATTGTTCTACTAAACATAGGATTCAATAAAAAGTGGGTCGGTCAAATCATTAAATGCATTATGACTATCAGCTACTTGGTAGTGCTAAATGGGGAAGAACAAAGCTATTTCAAGCCTTCAAAGGGGTTGAGGTAAGGGGACCCTCTTTCCCCATACATCTTTATCCTTATAGTTGATGTTCTGTCTAAGCTTATCTCAAATAGAATCAGGAGCAAGTCCATATGCAGTTTCAAAATCAATAGACACTGCAAGCCTTTCTCCCATGTACAATTCGCATATGACACCATTTTATTTAGAAAACCTTGTCTAGCCGAAGCTATAACTCTAAAAGAAACTCCGCTCATCTAAAAAAAAGCACCGGGCAATACCCCTATATATGTGAGAAAAGAAATAGTTGATATTTTACAAGTTCAAGAGGCTTCTTCTTTGGCCAAATATTTGGGTGTGCCAATAGATTAGGGAAGATCCAAGCTCAACTTGTGCAACTATCTTATAGAGAGAGTGATTCAAAAAATACAAGGATGGAAAACTAAATTTCTATCCCCAGTTGGTAGAGATATCCTTGTGAAAGTAGTTTTCCAAGCCATCCCCTCTTATGTCATGATGATTTTCAAAATCCCTACAGGAGTCACAAATAGAATGGAGCAGCTCATTAGAAACTTCTGGTGGTCCTAAGATCATACGAAGAAGAAGATTAACTAGGTGTCTTGGTCTACTTTAACCAGGAATAAACTAGAAGGTTGTCTAGGTTTCAGGGAGATGGAGCTTCTTAATAAAGCATTACTAGCAAAGCAATATTGGAGATTGATTACTCACCCTCATCTCTAGAGTTCTCAGCTCCTAAAATCCTTATACTTTCCCCACTCTACACTCTTCGAAGCTTACAAAGGTCAAAGGCCATCTTGGCTTTGGAACGACTTACTTATAGGAAGAGATCTCCTTAAAGAAGGCTGCTGCTGGAATGTTTCTAAGGGCAACATAATCAATATCTGGCACCAAAAATGGAATCCATGACTAGAAAATTTCCATCCATCCTCCAACACTCCCCTTAACTATGGTCCGCATTAGGTCAGTGATCTTCTTGATCCCATGAAAACCAGATGGAATGGTCGTCTCCTAAGGAAACTCTTCTACCTAAATGAAGTTAAAGCAATTAAATGAATCCCCCTCTCAAGAGGAAAAGGAACAGATAAGTTCTGGCATTTTAACAGAAGAGGATCTTTTACTATTAAGTCAGGTTACAACTACCTAAAAAGCAATAAGTATAGTGCAAAGAGAGCCATATCACCGATATCTACCTCTTCGCCTGATAAAAAGGCTTGGAAATCTATCTGGGCTCTTCGGGTCCCTAAGAAGATAAAAATCTTCATTTGGAGATGCATGATGAACTCCATAGCAATTCAAAGTAATCTTACCCATAAAGGTTGCAATACATATACCATGTCTTTAACCTATCATACTAATAAGGAATCATTAGAACATTTATTGTTTCTAAGTGCCAACTCTAAAAAGGTTTGGTTTGGCTCTTCTCTCAACTACCGACCCATTGAGATTGGGTTTCAATCCTTCGGAAATTGGTGGAAAGAGATCATTAATTTATACGATTCTAAGAATGAAGACTAGAGATTAGAACTAGCAGCTAGTATTTGTTGGCAAGTATGGAAGGAAGGAATAAGAAACTCTTTAAAGGGACATATTTCAACCCTAAAATAATTATTAGCAAAGCTCGGTCTCAATGGTCTGAATGGAGATTAATTGCCAATGCTCATACCCAGCATCTCCCTAGTTCAGATAACGCCCAAGCAAGATTTCTCCTTCCAGCTCAATAAGAAATTAAATTCAACTGTGATGCCTTATTCGATGCTACCAGAAAGACAAGCCAAATAGCGTTCATCGGTCATAATCATAGAGGCACTATCATCCAAACTCACTCCCGGCTAGTCAAATATGAATCTCTCCTAGTTGCAAAAGTTATGGCTCTTAAGGAAACTAGCATGTGTAAGAAAAAAAAAAAAAGAGGCCTGAGCAGATTATCTATAGAGTCTGACTCAAAACTAGTCATTTAAGCAATTAACTCAGATCCAGATGAAGCCCCTTGTTGAAGATATCCAACAGATAAGAATAGAGATGAATGGTTTCTTAATAACTATAACTCACATAGGCAGTACCGCAAACCTTGCAGCGGACTGATTAACGAAGCATGACTTGTTGTTACATGAAGGTTCTACTATGAAATTCGGGTTAATTTCCACCAATAATAAATTCACCTTGAGAACTATTGCACAGGTGACTAGAGTGAAAATGGTTGTACTAAAAATCACCCCAAGGTAGATTCTCAGGAAAAAGTGGTGGGGTTACAATGCCTCTTTAAGAACCACACTCCTTAGACATAATCTATCAAGATAAGTAATTTTTATAGTACAATAATTATACCCGACAATAGCTATTAAATAGACATAAAAGTGAACACTAAAATTTAACGAGGTTCGGCCAATTATGCCTACGTCCTCGGACACTACCAAAATAATATTTCACTAAATGAGGAAATATTACAAAAGAGAGAAAGAATACAAATAGCCTAAATATAGGAGAAGTATAATTTTATGGGATGGTTTAACTAAAGAGGAGGAGGTGTCCTTTTATAGCCTTAAGACTCCTCCCACTTCCCCTAAACTTCCAACGTGGGATTCCTAAATTTTACCAAAAAATAACAAATCTCCACCTTGGCATAATTCCATACAATTCTCTTTCAAATCCAACCTTCAGTAGTTTTTGCAAATTCCAACTATCAATTTTCAACAATATTGACCATGTTTAAATAGTATTGCAGTTACCACTTTTGTTAACATATTAGTAGGATTCTTAGTGGTCCAAATCTTCTAGATTATGACTCCACCTTCTTTTAGAATCTCTAGTACAAAGTGATATCGAACATCAATGTGCTTCATCCTTGCATGATAAACCTGGTTCTTTGCTAAATGAATAGCACTCTGACTGTCACAATGCACTTTGATGTGCTTCTGCTCTATTCCTAGTTCACCAAGCAACACTTGAAGCCAAATTGCCTCCTTCACAGCCTCTGTAATTGCCATATACTCTGCCTCTATAGTAGACAAAGCAATCGTTGACTGTAAGGTGGACTTCCAACTGACTGGTGCTTTTGCAAGAGTAAATACATAACCAGTAGTTGACCAACGCTTGTCCAAGTCACCAGCATAGTCAAAATTACAATACCCAACTATACACTGACTGTCTTTCTTATCCTGCTAAAATATCAAACCAATATCTACATTGTTCACAATATACTGTAGAATCCATTTCACAGCTTGCCAATGCTCCTTTCCAGGATCCTCCATATACCTGCTCACAACCCCAACTGCTTGTGAAATATCAGGCCTCATACACACCATTGCATACATCAAGCTACCAAAAGCAGTTGCATATGGTACTTTTGTCATGTATTCCTATTCTGCATCATTCTTTGGTGACATGGATGCACTAAGCTTGAAATAAGGAGCAAGTGGTATACTAACTGGTTTTGACTTTTCATTCATGCCAAAACGTTTTAGTACCTTTCTCAAATATTTTTTCTGAGATAAACTAAGCCTCCCCAATTTCCTATCTCTAGATATTTCCATGCCAAGAATCTTCTTTGCTTCACCGAGATCCTTCATCTCAAACTCCCTGTTCAATTGAGTCTTCAATTTCTCAATTTTTTTCTTACTCTTGGAAGCTATCAACATATCATCAACATAAAAGAAGAAGATATATATAAGATCCGTCTTGTAATTTGCGAAAATACACACAATGATCATATTTGCTTCTTGTGTACTTTTGCCCTATCATAAATTTGTCAACTCGCTTGTACCACTGCCTCAGAGATTGCTTCAATCTATACAATGATTTTTCCAATTTGCATACCATCTTTTCTTTTCCAATAACTTTGAATCCATCTGGCTGAGTTATATAGATTTCCTCCTCCAAGTCTCCATGTAAAAATGCAGTTTTTACATCCATCTGAACTAGTTCCAAATCCAACTGTGCTACCAAAGCCAACAAAATTCTGATGGAGGAATGCTTTACAACTGGAGAAAATACTTTATTATAATCAACTTCGTTCATCTGAGCGTAGCCTTTAGCCACCAATCTTGCTTTGTAGCAAACATTATCCTTATCAGGAAATCCATTTTTCTTTGCATATACCCATTTGCACCCAATTACCTTCTTTCTCTTCGGAAGACTAGCTAGTTTCCATGTTTGATTCTTTTGAAAGGACTGCATTTCTTCATGCATAGTGATCCTCCACCTTTTCTATTCTGTACTTTGAACTGCTTCATTATAAGTGGTGATTCTCCTACTTGATTCGATAGTTCATAACGTTAATATTTAATAGTGTAAACATTAGGCGGGCATAATTAAATTTCATAATGTCATTCTTCCATCATGATTAACCTTAACATGATAATTTACATAATGACAGTTATAGCGGTCATACACATTCAAATTGCATACTCCCTTCCATATACTACTACACTAGCAACTTATCAAGTTAGGTTACATAAATTATATATAAATAACTTAATGTCCACTTAATTATCTTAAAGGCATACTAATTTTTTTGTTCAATTCATTAAGCGTATACAAGCATAAGGAACAAGAAATAATTTGATAAATTCAGAAACAAATCACATTAATGAGCTTAAGAGTATCATAACATCATCATAATCAATCTTTAATACAACCAAGACCCATTCTATGTACATGTTCTTTAAATGTCTTTGGTTGTAAGCCTTTAGTTAAAGGATCTGCAATCATAAGATCCATTATAATATGTTCAATGCACACTCTTTATTTCTGAACCTCCTCCTTGACAGCAAAGTACTTCAATTCCATATGTTTAGCACGTTTAGAATATTTGTCATTTTTGGAGAAGAAAACTGCCGCGGAATTATCATAATAAATTTTCAGCGGCTTGGTAATGGTGTCGACAACCCCAAGTCCTGAAATAAAGTTCCGCAGCCATAATACATGAATTGTAGCTTCATAACTAGCTACAAACTCTGCTTCTATAGTGGATGAAGCAATGACAAATTATTTTTCACTTTTCCATGAAATTGCCCCTTCTCCTAACAGGAACAAATAGCCAAAAGTTGACTTTCTACTGTCAACACATCCAGCAAAATCTGAATATGAATATCCAATCACTTCTAACTTATCAGACCTCCTAAATGTGAGCATATAATCCTTAGTTCCTGGAAATTATCTCATCACTTTCTTTGCAGCTTTCCAATGATCAATACCAGGGTTACTCTGATATTGGCCCAACATTCCAACCATGAAGCTAATATCAGGTATTGTGCAAGTTTGCAAATACATCAAACTGCCCAGAACAGAAGCATATGGAATAGATACCATTTGCTTACGCTCCACATCATTCTTTGGACATTACATAAGACTAAATTTGTCCCCTTTTTGTATTGGGACAACACCTGTTGAATAGTTATTCATATTAAACCTCCCAAGAATTTTCTTAATGTAAGCTTTCTAAGATAATCCTAATAATCCATGTGATCTTTTTCTAGATATTGAAATTCCAATCACATAAGATGCCTCTCCTATATCCTTCATCTCAAAATTCTTAGAAAGAAAATTTTTAGTCTCATACAAGATGCCTAAATCACTAGCAGCAAGTAAAATATCATCAACATATAGAACTAAAACTATAAACTTACTCCCACTAATCTTTCGATAAATGCACCGATTAACGATATTTTCCTAAAAACCAAAAATGTAATAGTATCATTGAACTTAAGATACCATTGCCTAGAAGCTTGATTAAGTCCATATATTTATTTCTTAAGTTTACACACCATATGATCCTTTCCTTCTATGGAAAAACCTTCATGTTGATCTATATAAATTTCTTCCTCTATATCCCCATTAGGAAAGGCTATTTTCACATCCATTTGATGTAACTCTATATCATATTAAGCTACCAAAGCCATAATGATTCTTAATAAATCTTTCTTTGAAACATGTAAAAATGTCTCTTTATACTCAATGCCATCTTTCTGAGTATAACCCTTGGAAATAAGTCTAGCTTTAAATCTTTCGATATTGCCATTCGAGTCACGTTTAGTCTTAAAGGCCCACTTACATCCAACTCATTTAGAACCTTCTGGCAATTGGACAAGATCCTAGACATTATTTTCAGCCATTGATTTTATCTCCTCTTTCATAGCATTTATCCATTTATCAGACTTATCACTGTTAATGGCTTATGAAAAGGAAACAAGATCTTCATCATTGCCATAATCAAAATTTGATTCTTGAAAATAAACCAAATAATCATCTGAAATAGCCGGTCTTCTCACCCTTACAGGTTTACTTAAAGTGATTCCACGTGGTTCATTTATATCAGTTGGTGGTAGGTTAGGTTCTTCATGGGGTACTTCTTCATTCAAATATTGTTCATTATTATTTTGTTCTTGCAAATTTGGAACAATATTTGGAACAATTGTGGATGTAGGAACATTAATGGGTAATGGAACATTAACCCTTATTTCATTAATATCCACAATTTGTTTATCGGCACTCCCACTAACTTCACCATTCTCAATGAATTTGGCATTGCCTATCTCAATAATTCTAGAACTATGGTTTAGACAATAAATATTTACCCTTTGGATTTCTCTGGGTAACTAATAAAGTAACCACTAACAGTTCGAGAATCTAATTTCTTTTCATGTGGATTATACATTTGTGCCTCTGCAGGACAACCCCAAACATGCAGGTGTCTTAAATTAGGTTTCCTTCCAGTCCATAACTCAAAAGGAGTTTTAGGAACTGCCTTACTAGGAATCCTATTCAACAAATATATTGTAGTTTTAAGTTCATATGTCCACAAGGATTTAGGTAATGAGGAATTGCTTATTATACTCCTAACCATATCCATTAATGTTCTATTTCACCTTTCTACCACACCATTTTGTTGAGGTGTGCCTGGCATAGTATACTGTGCACATATGCCATGTCTTTCAGGGAACTTTACAAATGGACCTGGATTTTGTCTTGATTCTCCATGCTTTCCATAGTATTCTCCACCTCTATCAGACATTACTATTTTCAGTTTTCTATTTAGTTGCCTTTCAACCTCTTTAACAAATACCTCAAGGGCATTTACAGCTTGAGATTTTTCATTAAGCAAATAGACATATCCATAATGTGAAAAATCATCTATAAAGGTGAAAAAATACTTTTCTCCACCAAACGATGGAGTATTAAAAGGTCCACATAAATCGGTGTGTATAATCTCAAGAAGCTTAGTACTTCTTGTGGCTCCTTTCTTGTTATATTTGGTTTGCTTTACCTTAATGCAATCCACACATAAACCAAGATTAGTAAAATCTAGATTTGGTAAAATCTCATTCTTTACTAATCTTTGTAGCCTTTCTTTTGGATATATGACCCAAACATTGATGCCACAAGTAAGCAAAATTTTCATTTGCCATACTATGTTTAATTCCAATATTCTGATGAACACACATCAGGGATGTAGAGAAATTAACATCAAGTTTTAATCTATATAAACCATCCACAAGAATTCCAGAACCAATAGAGGAATCATCTTTATTAAATAAATTGAAACATCCTTTTCCAATCTTAAAACTAAACCCATTAACATCAAGTTTCAATACAGAAACCAAATTTCTAGAAAGTGAAGGTACATAGAGAGTTTGTGGTAGATCCAAGTGATACCCAATATCTAAAATAAGACGATAAGTCCCAATGCCTTCAATTAGGGCCTTCTTTCGGTTCCTCATGAACAAGAAGTTCTCATTTGGGTTTATGCTCTGGATTGTAAGGAATCCCTGCATCACATTGGAAACATGAGTAGTGGCACCAAAATCCAACCACCAAGTATTAGAAGGAACTTCAAATAAGTTTGATTCAAATATTGGAGAAGTATAGTGAAATATACCTTTCTTTTCAAACTAAGCTTTACGTTTCAAGCAATCTTTTTGATAATGTCCTTCTTTCTTACAGAAGTGGCATTTATCTACCTTCCTTTCCTTTTTATTATCATCAGCGACCTATGATACTTTAGCTGGTCCATTCTTCTTAAATTTCTTGGATTTTGGTTTGATAACTTTACCAGCTCCTTGACCCACTAGGTTTACTGAATGAACCCCTTGTGCCTTTAATCTTGTTTCCTCTTGAGTGAGCATACTGGCCAATTCATTAACATTTTACTTATCCTTAATAGTGTTATAGTTAATTTGAAAAGGCCTATACTCTTGAGGCAATGAGTTTAAAATGAATTGTACTAGAAAGGAGTCATCCATAGTCATTCCTAGGGTCTTAAGTCTTACTGCAATATTAGTCATATCAAGGACATGATGCTACATACTTCGCGACCCATCATACTTCATGGTCGTGAGTTCAGCCATTAGTGTCCCTGCAAGTGACTTATCAGAGGAACGAAAGCGCTCTTCCACCAGCTTAAGATATTCTTTAGCAGTTACACTTTCTGGAAGAGTAGACTTAATGTTGTTGGCAATTGTCATTTGCATGAAACTAAGGCATAATCTGTTATATCTATCCCATGCTTTATGTTTTGACTTCTCAGCCTCACCGCTCGTATCAGTAATGTCAGCAGGCTTTTCTTCTAATAACGCCAAGTCAAGATCCAAAACACGTCAATGAAAATTGACTTGTTCATGCCATTCAGAGAAGTTTAAACCATTAAAGATAGTAACAGCAGAAGCATGCGAATGAAGAGAAACAATTGCAAATACATAAATGCTCACTAAATTAATAAATTCAGATAATTGAACACATAAAATATATTGTAGGTCTCCTTTGGGTAAACACAACAATATATACACATCATCATCATAATTAGAATGTTATTCAAACTTTATAAGGTAATTAATAAACTTTATCAAATATATCTATTGTATCTTTGAATATCCATATTACATTTGACAAGAGAATATTATATTTTCTCCTTTATGTTTTGGGCAAATTCTTAATTTCTAACAACTAATAAATTTTTATGGCCTAAACAATAACATTCTATTAAATTTCAAAAATTATATGACCATATATTAAACTAGTTTGGCCACTTTGGTGACTAACTAACTAATTTAACCTTAATGTCATATAACTAAAATTATTCTATTAAAATAATTAATATATCATAAGCCAACAATAATAATTATATCAACAATCAAAAACCAAAAATCCATATGGCCATTAAAAGCCAACAATACTTGAACAATTCACACGCCCATACTAAGAACTTTAAAACTTCAATAAAAAGCCATCTTTCTTATTTGAAAAAATAATAATAATAATAATATTTGAAAGATGGATGTATGTTTCTTTTACTTTTTCTTCAAATGAGAAATATGGTTGTTCTTTACCTAAAGTTGGCCGTACTTTTTTTTAAAATAATGGCCAATCATGCATTCGGCCAAAACCCAAAGTTCATCATCAACTCGTTCTAGCGCTAATGCAAAAAATTCCTTTTTTTTTAATCAAAACATTAAAACAATAAATAAAACAATAATTTCAATAAACATCCATGAACATAGAACAATCAACAATCATAATATATGAACAAATTATTTATTTAAAACTCATGCTCTGATACCACATGTTAAACTAACATAATCATCATGTAAAATAGACATGATCATAAAATATAGGATCTTAAATAAATAATTTGCTATATAAATAGACTATAAAAATACTTATTTGATGCGGAATTCATCATATCGTAAAGAGACTTGAATCAAATTTGGGTTTTTATTAAACTGGTTTCTCTCTCTTATCCTTAATATTTATGTAGCAGAAAATTAGATGGATTTTAGTCTGCTAACCCTAATAGGTGAAGAGATGACAAATTTATACATATTAATAACTTTAAATCCGATACATCCATCAAATATCAAAATCAATAGCTTATATTTATTTCACTATTAAATAATAACCTTAACCAAATAGAAAATCAAATTAAATATTAAATATGGGTCTAAACTTTCGAACCACATCTCTTGTAAATCTTTATTTGAATGATCAAAAGCTTAATTTTCATGTCATATGGTGGAACGAGGAGTTTGTTCCTAGTTTTTGAAGCTTTTGCCACCGCAAATAACCAATCTTTTTTAAAAAAGGAAAATGTTTTCTTTATTATGAATTTTCATTTCACATGGTTGCATAAAAAATAGAAAAATATATAATAAGATTAATAAGGAATTTGTTTGTAGATTTTAGGAAGAAATTTTTTCGATCATTTGAGATCTTTCTTAGATGGTTTCGGCTCATTTTATCAATTAAAGCTAATTATCTCATTATAAAAGAAAGGTGTGCATATATATATATATATAGTCTCTAATTTATGTGCTAATATATATAGCCATATAAAATTAGTTGTTGAAATACTTTTATAATTTTTATGGTATTATTCAAATAGAACTAAATTAGTTAAAATACAGTAAATTATATGAATAATGGTAATTTAAAGAAAAATATTTAAAATTAAGATTTTGTATGGTAGAATCTTTGGTTCAACTATATAATTACTACCACGAGAGCACCTTTCAAACTAACAAAAGAAGTACAAGTTGAATATTTATAAATTGATACTAGATCAACAGACAAATTAATCATCAATAGAAACTTACTAAGAAATTTTTTTATTTATATCGGATGTAATACATTCAACAATGGAATGTGAATGATAAGAATATGTATGTTGGTAAAAATCCCTTTGCTAAAATATGTATTTAGCATGCACGTTTACATTGCATGCAACATCAAACTTAATGTAAATTGCATGCAAAAGAGTACCCACATCACAACTACTTATTTTGTCTTTTTTTTTTTTCCTTTTATTACAAGAAAATGGAGAAAAACTCAAACAAGCTAATTAAGAAATTACCAATCCCATCTTGTCGTGGTTAAGCCACAACAAGAAATCAGTAGATGGAATTAGGCAGAGAGCACAGGGAATCGAAAATCTTCTTACA
>CATIWM010062840.1:0-12279 GCA_949671775.1 Mallotus repandus
AAAAAACTAAAAACAACAATTGAAACAACAAAACAACAAAAATCAACAAAATTTTATGTTGTTGATTGTTGTTTATTTTTGTTGATTTTTTATTTTTATTTTAATTTGTTTATTAAAATGTCTAACAATTTATTTTAAAAAAAATATTTGATACTTATTGATCATAAATATGTAACAAGTTTAAAATTCTTGTGATTTATTTGTAATAAAAATCAACAAACCGAAACAAAAAAAATTAAAATAACAACTGAAGCAACAAAACAACAAAAATCAGCAAAATTTTATGTTGTTGATTTTTATTGATTGTCAGTTGTTGATTGTTGTTTATTTTTGTTTATTTTTATTATTTTTTAAATTATTTTTTGATTATTAATGATAAAATTAAGGCCATAAATAAATTTTTTACTTTTATTAGTATTAATGATAAAAATAATATATTTTTTTATGTCTCATAATTTTTATTTTTTTTATTTTTAACAAAATTCAAACAATATAAATAAAGACAAATAACAAAAACAATTGAAAGCAACAACTAAAATAATAAAATCAACAAAAATTAATAAGAACAACAAAAAATTGCAGTTGTTGATTTCTATTTATTTTTTAGTTTTTTCATCATTAATAATAAAATTAAGACCATAAATATAATGTTTACTTTTATTAGTATCAATAATAAAAAAAATAATTTATTTGATATATTTCATAATTTTTTGATATTTTTACTGAAAAAATAATTATTGAATACTATGGGTAATTTTTATTTTAATTAGTTTAATTTCTAAATTGTAAATAATTATGAAAAAAATAATTATTGAAGTCTATGAGTAATTTTTTGTTTTAATTAGCTTAATTTTTATATTTCAAATAATAGTAAGTTTCAAAATTAAAAAAATATTATTTAAAATATAAAATTAAATTATTTAAAATATACAAATCAAATAAATACATACAATAAACTTAAATTAAAGACGACTTCAAGAATAACAAGTAAAAACAGAATTACAGAAAAAATTAAAAAAAGAAAAAAAACACGTCAAAACATTAAAGTTAGTTCAATAGTTAAGTTACTTCAAAAGTTATAAAAATAGACCAAAACAATGACATAATTAAAACAGAGAAAGATAAAAGTAAAAAAGGAAAATGAAATGGACCACAGATAATTGGAAGCTGGTGAAAGAGGATAGTGGATGAGGTTTTCTATAAAGAAAAAGGTCCTAATTTATTTCTTGAGCAAACCAAAGACATGTACAATAGTTACCTCTTATGAATTTCGAAAAAATAAAAAATACCCAAGTTATCGACATATATCCTTATAACATAATAACAATTATTGATTATTATAATTATTTTTTCCTGAACTCATGTGTTAAAAGGGTTCTTGAACTCCTACTTTAATAGAGGACAAGATGAAGTGCAGAAGGTTTATTAAAGAATATATAAGATAAGAAATGTTAAAAGGAGATTAGGTGGATCCTGAGAGTCCTATTTCAATGCAAAAACTAGTAAAGAGGTGATTGGATAATGAAGAAATTATAATATTGATGATTCAACCGGTTACTTTGTTGAGTTAGAGTAAGAGACGACTACCTTGTTGAGTTAAAGTAAGAGACTATTTAAAGATGAAAGAATTGTCACTTGTGGAGTGATTTTCGGTATAGTGTGAGAATGGTTACGTGTTTGAGTGAAAGTCGGAACTACCATATGAGTGAAAGTTATGCGCAATCAAGTTTACCAACAGTTAACTCAGTATGTGATCAGAAATTTGATCCGGATCTTTAAGAGTTTAATTTTAACTTTATTATCACCATAATATTCATAATTCAGCAAAACTTTTCAAACATCATTAACTGAAAAAAGTTCCTACTAACTTATACCAACTGTTATGAGCTACAATACACTAAAATTTCCTGTGCTACACTACTGCAAGAAGAACTCTGCATGATAATTCTCTATAATTCGACAATTACAACCAAATATCAAATCTTATACATAAATGAAAAAAATATTTTTGATTATTTAAGATCATGTACTATAAATAATTGTGAAATATAACATTTGCTAGTAGCAACTCCTTCTATAATTTGAACATCAATCTCATAAACAAAGCACGAAAAAAACTTGAAGCAAAATGTAGCCCAAGAACAAAATTAAAAAGCAGTAGTTGCCATCTTGATGACTTAACAAGCTGCAGCTTTTCCTTTGCTCGTCATTTTCTTCATGCATGATCTCTTTCCAAACACAGCCTTAATCTTCCTGTTGCTCGTCACTTTCTTCATGTCCTCCTCGAACCACTTCGTAATTTTCTCCAAAACAACCTTAATCTTTGTACATATAATATTCTTTTCAGACATGTTGCTGTCATTAATTTTAATCTCATCATCTTCTGTGGTAAATGTGTAGCTTCTCAGGTATCTTTGTCGCAAAAGATAAGCATTAGGGCTATGATTAAGTTCAGAAGAGAATATAGCTTCCTTAGTGGCTATGGTGGCATTATTATTATTATAACCTAAAGAAGAAGCATGCTCAGCTCTTTCTTTTTGGATGGTTAAGTTTCTTTGAAATCTTGTTAATTCCTTGCTATGCCATTCGGGTTTTGCAGATAAAATCCTTACTGGGTTGTCGTCTAAAATGGAGTAGCTCATCGTTGATCTTTGCTTTGACCTGTGATTGATCAATCAAGAAAAAAAAGAGAATTATTATGTTGTGTATATGGTGATACTTGTTTACTGTTTATATATATGTATAGGCATTATATTAATTCTTTTAGTAGATTTCCTTTTCTGTTTTGGACAATAATTTTTTGGTTAATGTAGATTTCCTTTTCTGTTTTGGACAATAATTTTTTAGTTAATAAGAAAGTCATACGACATAAGAACTGTATAACATGAGAAAATCTTTTTCTTTTAAATTCACAACGACAGAATTTGAATTCAGTACTTTAAAATATTTTTGTAGACGAATTACTACTTAACTATTTTTTTATTGCCTGTTTTGGACAGTAATTTAATTCTGAATTTTTTTTTTCTTATTTAAGTTTGGTGATGAATAATGAGTAATAATAATCCTTGTAAATCATAAATCCTACTCTTTCACGACGTTTTAGGGCGGCGTTATGTCTTTTGCGACGGCAAAGGTGCACCCTTATTAGCGACATAAAATCAAGCGTCACTCTTGATAGCATATGCCATATCCGCACTAAACCCTTTTGGCGACGGAAAATTTTTCTTAGTAGCTAAATCTGTTAATCAGAAATTTTAGGTTGAATATTTTAACATATCATTTAATTAGTTTTTAACTTAATTGAAATAATTTTCTATTATACTATCTTATGGAGAGATTTTTTGGGTTAATGGTGATTTATTAGAAGTAAAGTTCTGCTTAAAAAATCAAAGGAAATGGCCATTAGAACTGAGACCATGTTCTTGGACAAGATCCAATCCTTATTGTATTAGTTATTGTTGGGCCAAAAGAAATGTGCCTCACTGCCTGCTATTAAATAGAGTAATAGACTAAGGCAAAAAATAAAATTAAAAAAAAAAAAAAAAACTAAACACTCGGGCTACAAATAATACACAAAACCACGTTATTTGAATCTTATGTTAAAAAAAAACCACGTTATTTGAATCTTACTATTCATTTGAAGGACCTTAATGCGATCATGACATCATATCACACAACCTTAACCATTAAATTTTAATTGTTTTAATCTCAACCTTTCATTACATGACCTATTACTTATTGAAAATGTTTAAATATTTACATAAGATAATAATAAATATATCTTTTTAAAATGGAATGTTTATCTCTTATATTATTATTATTATTATTATATTCTACTAATTATATTTTTGATATTAAAATAATATATTATTTAAATATAAAAAATATAGTTTATGTAGTATTTTGGCTGACTTAGAAGATAGATTTATTTAAGGCTATTGTGCAAATTGATGTTATATATTTGCACTTCAATCATGCTCCAAAGTTCAAATTTTTGTTGACCATTGTGAAATTTTTTTTTCTTGTTTTGAAGACAACGATATCATACCCTTTTAATTTTGCCTATGGCAAGATTGAAAAATTATATATGAAAGTAGTATATATATATTTTTTATTTGGGATCACATAATTAATATATATATATATATATATATATTTTTATCTAGGATCACATAATTCCTGGATTTTAATGTTAATTTGCAAGCTTATGACAAACTTTGTATGTTTTTATTCATGAGGAGAATCATTAATACATTTTGATTATGGTAATTATTTGCACAGTTTTCCTCTAATTAACTAAATAATTGGAATATGTAGCTAATAAAATGCCTATGATTTCAAAACAAATTAATACTCAATAATGCATATAAGATATTCAACATATTATATATATATCAATTTAGAAAGATTGTATATATATATTTTAGTGTAATAATCACATGAATATTAAAAACTAATTAATTTGTTCATAAGGTTTAATAATTTTATCACTTATAATAATTTTATGATAAATAGACATCATGATGACAACCATATGTTAAGGGAAAAAATATTGAATAGATATTATAAAAATTAATTTAGATTTATAAATAATTGAGAAAAAAAATTCAATTGGACTAGTGAAATTGGCACATCATTTTAAATGATTTTTACCATTTAAAATTATTTATCATAAAATAAAAAAATTAGGAAGGAGGTAGTTCTTGATATATATTCAATCTATAAAATATATGAAAGAGAATAATAAAACCATTTCTTCATGTTAAATATATAAATTACATTTTAAGAATCATCTTAAATTTATTGTATATATAATAATTACTTAGCTTGTAGAAATTTAATTGTAATGATGTATTTAACAGTAATGTCTATAAATTATGTGCCTAAATGTGCTTTATTATTAATTAAACTAGTTACTATAAATGAAATAAATGTTTTGTATGATTTATTCAAGAAGCTAAGCAGTAGGGTTGATGATGGTCATATTTACAAGATACCTCCATTCAGAATTATTAAATACATATTCCCCAACAAGTAAAAAAAAAATAAATTAAAATAATACTGAATTTAAATATGTGATGACCCGTCTTTAAGAATACCAATTATTTAATATTTATTTATTTACTATTAATGTAAAATCATGAAGTCAAATGACCATTTATATATATCAAAATTAACAGTTAGTTTATGTAATATTTAATAAAAGTTAATTCTAATTTAAATTAAATATTATAATTTAATATATTATATGTCACATATATGATGAAAGTTTATAATTTTACGTTATAAACTCATGTAAAAAATTTTGATAAAAATATATAAGCTAATGCTTCATCAATATAATATGATATCAGGTGGCTATAATATAAAAATAAAAAAAAATATGTTACTAACATGAAATATAAAATTTTAAAATTAAAAATATTATATGGGAAAAATTAGGTAAGGAAAAAATCAGCTTTATGTGTTTATATGTATATAAAAGGTATATACCATATAATTAAAAATAAAAATTAAAAAAATAGCTTTTAATATATTTATATGTATTATTTTACTAATATATGTCATATATACTTTTTTTTTCTAAAAAAAAAATAGTATATATAACATATATTAGTAAAATAAAATTTTTTACGTCTTCTATTATATAAATGTTTAATTTTTATAGTGAATATTTTTTACATAAGTAAAAAGTTAAAATTATTACCTTTATTAGATAAATTAAATTAAAAATTTAAATATTTTCTTATATGATTATCTACTCAACCTACTATTGTAGGTAAAAATAAATGATGACACCATGACACCATAAAATTACTCGTACGATTCATCTCTTGTTTGATGTAAATTCATGGGCAAATGAAAAAAGTATAATTTTTTTTGATAAAGGGAAAATATAAAAATTAATACTAAATTATATGATGGTGTCCTTACCAATTCTTATATGTTAAATAAAATAAATCTTATTTAATAAATTATATAATTGAAGATGGAAAAAGTCATAATCATTTAATTAAAAATACTAAAAAATTGAAATTTCAAATTAAAAATACGAACCAAATTTATTTTTCCTTTTTCACTTATGTTTCTTAAACTTAACGAGGTTGACAACTATAATTAACTTCATAAATTATTTTATAATTCTTCTTTTCATATGTCCTTTTAATTTGAAAGACCAACAATATCTATTTAAGTTATTATTCTTCTTTTTATTGATATATTTTTTCATAGTAGCTATTTCTTTCAACTTTTATGATGTGATTTTTATGGGGCGAAAGAACTATTAGTATATGTAGGTGGTGGGGTTTAGCGTGCGCCCAAGTGTTTGGTGACCACAGCATTGTGCAAGCTCAAGGCTTGCTAGGAAATACAAGATGGGATTGGAACCCATATTGGAGATGAAGTCACCACCCGGTTAAAAGTCGGGACACACTTTATAGCAACTAAATTCCACCGAGGTACCCAGAAGCCGTCATCAGAGATCGGGTTCGGACATTAGGTATGGGCTTTTGAATGCCCACCTTGCGGTTTGCCTCCATGTATGTTTTGTATTTTATTACCTTTGATTATTTGATTATTTCTTTATTATTGGGTAGATTGCGAACACTTTCAATTTTACAATTTAATCAAAGTTCGCACATTAGTCATTTTACATGTTTTATTACCTTGCACTTGTTACAAATAAGAATAAATATTACAAGCATCCAGTCAAGACAAGCAGGGAAGGGATTAGGGATTACAAAATTACAATAATGTTGAATTAAACCTCTTAAGAACTAATTAACTCACTAATTTTTTAGTGAGTAGAAATCACAAAGGGACCTACATCAAACACAAGTTAATTTTATCGCAAAATAAACAGTTTTTATACAAAAAAGGGATAAATAAATTTACATGAAATAGGCACAAGTATTCATTTAAACATGGTTTATTTACTCAAACATATATAACAATATAACAGTCGCATGCAATACTAAAGATGTTAGGCAACACGTTTGTATCAGATACTGAAAATATACAAAAAAGATACTAACAACAAAGCAGAATCCTACTAGATTTTGGTGAGGAGGCGACTGTCTCTTGGGAAGAGGCGTCGCCTTTTGAATCCCTGTCTAGGAGGCAACTGCCTCCTGGCTAAGGGGAGACGTCTTTTTAAAGGGACGTCACCTCTTAACCAGGATCATTACGATTCACATTGTTACTTGAATTCTAAGTAAATCATATTTCATGCAAACTATACGTAAATCTACTTCTAATACATCAATATTTCACTTAATCATACTCTCATATGATACTTAACACATCAAAAACCCCAAAAACATATGATCAAAATCAAGAAATTGAGTTTTTATAGGAACAAGAACTTAGAAAGCTTAAAAATAGCAATTCTTACTAAATGAACCAGGTTTGATGCTCCTAACTGAGCCTTCAGAGCTTAGTTTGTATGTTTTTGTACTTTGAATGTAAAAGAGCATCCTCTTCCTTTAAGAAAATTAACTCTTCTTTTAACCTCCCCCCCCCCCCCTTTTCCTTCTCAAGTTGTGTTTTTTTTTCTTATTTCTTTTCTCCTTTTTTTTTTTTGTATTCTCTCTTCTCTCTTTAGTGTCTAACTTCTTTATTTTTTTCAGAGCCTCAAGTCTCCTATTTAAGCTCTTTTCTTCCTCTCCTCTTAATTCCCCAAAAATGGTGCCACCTAGCCTCAACTAATTATTTCCCCTCAACTCCTTATCTTCTCCCCATCTTCTCTCCCTTAAAAGTCATCCTTTCACACCCCAATCTACAGGCTGGAGATCTGTGGGTCTATTTTTGGTGTATGGGCCAAAATGCATTAAAATGTATTTAATGTAAAGTTAGGCTGAATACTGAAGGGGCGTCACCTCTTTGAGCCCAGGTTGAAGGGGTGACAGCCTTTAGGAAGGGGCGATCATCACTTCCTCAGGCTTGGCCTGGGCCTGGGCTAATGGGCTTGGGCTTACCTATTTTTCTTTGGACCTTTGGGCTTTAGGTTTGGTGTTTTGGGCTTGGTTCAAAGGTTTTGGGCTTCCGAGTTCATTTTATACGAAGATTCGGGTCCTTCTACCTTCAAAATGCTGGACTTGCTCATCACTGGGCTTTCGTTGTGGGCCTCAAACCGAGGGTGTCCACAATTTGCCTTCTTGGTTTTTTAAAAAAATAGATTTATGAAATTAATTTTTTTTTTAGAAAAAACAACATGCATTGAAAGTAGTAAGAACGACATACCTGACCTGCAAGCTTCAATTGGGTCGTTAGCTTTGGGAATTCAAACTCGAGAGGTCGAACTTTTCCTTGAATCGTGACGGTGATCCTCAGATTTTTTTGGCCCAACCAGTCACTCATTATAATTGGATGTGAATTCCGAGCATGGCCTGATTTTCACTTAGTAAAAAGAGAAGTGAAATGTAATCGTGTTCCTCGGGTTTTCCTGGCCCGATTAGCTACTCATTATAATTTGGCATGAATTCCAAGCATGACCCAATTTTCACTTAGTAGAAAGAGATGTGAAACGTAATTGTGTTCCTCGGGTTTTTCTAGCCCGATCAGCTACTCATTATAATTTAGTGTGAATTTTGAGCATGGCTCGATCTTCACTTAGTAGAAGAAGAAAGAAAGTGCTCTTCAAGGATTTAAACCTGACCAGACACTTCTTTACAATGCGCACTTTGAGGATTCAAACTCGACCATATGCTTCTTACTGAGAATGCACTTCGGGGATTCAAACCCGACCAAACATTCCTTTAAATGCGCACTTCGGGAATTCAAACCTGACCAGATGCTTCTTCACACAGAAAGTGCACTTCAAGGATTCAAACCTGACCAGACACTTCTTTACAATGCGCACTTCAGAGATTCAAACCCGATAAGATGCTTCTCATGGAGAATGCACTTCAGGCATTCAAACCCGACTAGACATTACTTTATTGATGCTTTAATCTGAATACTTTTAATTATTCAAAGTTGATTTCAAGATTCACATGAGAGACAGAATTAATTCTCCACTTTTTTCACTTTTTTTTTAGGTTCCACTGGGGATCCCTACCCACCTGATGGGCCATTCATAGGCTTTTTGGGCTTTCTCTCCTCTTATTTTTCTTTGCCTTCTAGGGCTTATTCTCAAAATCCCACCCCCCTTTTACTATGTAAAAACCTTTTCTTCCTTTCTATTTTCTTTCTTTTTCTCTTTCTTTTCCTTCTTCCTTACATTTTCTCCTTCTCGAGCATGGCTGAAGAGAGAAAGCCACCTCTACCTCCGTGGGATCTTATTTCTCCTATCCTCACTCCTCCATGTAGTCATGGATTCATGAAGGGTGACATAGTCCCTATTTTGGTAGATTTGAAGAATTACATTTATTCTCTTGCTTTAGGAGAGGTTAGTAGTCAAAACTTCTCATTTTTTTTGTAAATCATACTGGGTTAGAGCACATTTATGTCTATTTATCAAATAGGATTAGAAATAGGATCAGATTAATTGAAAAAATGTGAGATTTAGTGAAAATTTGAGAACAACGCATTGTTCTTCATACTGAGGACGCATTGTCTCCTCGAGGAGGCGATCGCCTCTTGACGGAGGTGATTGTCTCTTGAACAAGAGTGATCACATCCTTGTTACGAAGGGTGCATTGTCCTTTGGCGAGGAGATGTTGGCTCTTGGCCAAGGGGCGTCACGTCTTGGGCTAAGAGGCGTCGCTTCTCGCCCAATAAAATGCATTATTTTCCTATATTTTTGTTTTTATTCATATTCGATCATCTAAACATCATCCAAACCATATAATATTAATTCTACTTCCTGTTTTCTCTTTGTAGCATGATGCAAAGACATTTAAGGGAGCAGGGAACTTCCACAGGGCTCAGGCCTTCTACAATGAACTCACGGACGATCAGCGGGACAGGATCCAGGACACTGAATTCAAGGATTTTATTCTTTCTCTACTTGAGGAGCAGGGGAAGATGGACTATCAGCCTCTTCACGCCCTGATGAAGAGGTGGCTAGACACAACTCATACTTTCCATCTCCCGTTCAGAGAGTTTACTCTAGATCTAGTTTCTTTTTCTGCTATTATCAGGATTGCATGTGCCAGGAACCTTGTTCCCTTTGATACGAGCCTGCATCGGATGAGTCCAGAGACAGTTGCCTACATCGAGTGTCTCTTTGGTGTGATTCCCAACATGAAGGGGAGTCATACGATTAAGTTAGATTCGATTCAAAGTTTCTACACCCGGGAGAGAGCTACAACAATGACCAATCCTCAGAAGATCGATTAGGTGGTGCGGGCATTCTTGATTTACCTCCTTGGCACTACAATGTTTGCTGACATGGGTAGTTCCTTGGACGTGATGTTCTTTATGCCACTCTGGGACTTGGATTTAATGGCCACCTATGACTGGGGCAGCTGTGCTCTAGCATACCTTTACAAGAGCATGGGCGAGGTAGTACATGGAGCAAAGAGGTTCTATGGTTTCTGGTATGCTACTATGGTATTTCCTTTCCCTTTCTGATTTATTTCACAAATCTTGTCATCATTCACTGATAATTCTCCTTTGCAGGTTTGGGGATTGGAGGTGGAGCTGATTACCGGGATATCTCATGTAGTAGATCATCTTCCAGCTATAGGGAGGTGGAGTGCCAGCCGTGTATTGAAGAGGCACCTGGCTCAAGTGCACGTTCATCGGGAGCGCCTAAACTCCCTGACTTCTGAAGCGGTACCTAAAAAATAAAAATTCTTTTTTAGTATTCTTTTAATTCTATTCACTTACCTGTTGACTTTTTGCAGATATGGAGTGATCCGTGGGGACTAGAGAACTAGTAAAATTCGGAGATGGTCTGCTCTAGGCCGCTATCCCTGCAGAGAGTTCTGCTTCAGGGCCCTAGTTGTTGAGTGTGGTATCTCGATGAGAGAGTGTACAATTGGAATGGCAGGCCCTGAGCACGATGCATTCCTAGGTCTTCTCCCAGGCACCTTTTCTAGACTCATGAGTTAAAAGGTGAGGAGTTTAACCTAGCTGTCATTGGAGAGCCGGCTACCTATTATACTGTACGAGTAAAGAGCCAGTATCTAGATTTTTTCTGAACCCACCTCTTGCAGTGAGTCCCCCTAGACATCGGCTCTACCTCTCAGGTATGTGTTTGATTCTTTGATCACATTTCTTAGATCATCATATTTTAATGTGATTATTTTATTTCAGGTTGTAGCTACTAGACCTGCATTGCATGCTGGATCCCCGACTCGGGGGAGACCACCGAAGAGACTTCGCCCAGATTAGGGTGGAGAGGGCACCTCGACTATAACAGAGTAGCCTACACCTCCCACTGTATTTGTCCTTAACATAGTGGTCGATAGTCTTGTGCATACTCCAAATTCTTTGGTTCAATGTTGGGTCCTTCCAGGAGAGTTATCATGCCAGTTTCTGACTCTGGATGGGGATCTGACACTTGCTTGCATCCCTACTGGTGCCACTCATGTAAATTTCTTCTTTAGTCATATTTTCTCAATCATTCTTAATACTTTTGTTAGTACTGATTAGCTTATTAAATATAAAAATTCCTTTAAAGTAAGGCAAGTACATGTACCGATTGATTGAGGCCCAAAGGGATTACATGTTGGGCATTACACAATAATGGAGGCTAAATATTCTTCCTACTCCTACATGTATGCATGCTTGCATGATTTACTCACCCCATATTTGCTTGAACAGGATCAGGACAAGGCGAGCCGGGCGAGGATTATTGCCCTCGAGCATCAGATCGAGGTGCTCCAGATTGACGAGGATAAGGATGAGAACGCCGAGGAGGGAGGTGATGCCGCGGAGGGCGAGGATTCTGAGGGCACAGATTCTAGAAATCAAGACAATGGGACAGCAAAGAGTTTAACATTCAAGATGATACTTTGATGATGGGGTCACGTATTTGTGTTCCGGATATTGACAACCTACGCCGAAAAATTTTGGAGGAGGCACATAATGCTCCATATGCTATGCACCCAGGAATGACTAAAATGTATAATACTTTACGCCCATATTATTGGTGGCCCAGAATGAAGAGATATGTGGCTGAGTATGTTTCAAAATGTTTGATATGTCAACAAGTTAAAGTAGAGCACCAAGCACCAGTTAGAAAGTTGAAACCACTGACAATACCAGAATGGAAATGGAAAAGAATAGCGATGGATTTTGTGTGTGGATTGCCAAGAACTCCCAGAAAGAAAGATGCTATATGGGTAATCATTGATCGATTGACTAAGTCAGCACACTTTTTACCTATTC
>CATIWM010062874.1:0-10534 GCA_949671775.1 Mallotus repandus
CCACCACCACCACCACCACCACCACCACCACCACCACAACCTCCACCACCACCACTAACCTCCACCTCCACCTCCATCTCCACCATCTCATGATTTTAAATTTAAATTAATTAATATGTATTATTTAAAGTTTTTTATAAAATAAATAAATTTTTAGATTAAATATTATTATATAAATCACAATAATTATTATTATTATATTTAAAAATTTATTATAATAAATTTCATTAAAAATTATAAAAATTTAAAAAATTGTGAAATGAAAAATTGTTTTCTATTCTTCTGTTTTCAAAACAAGGAAAAGAAAAAAAATTAAAAAAGAAAAATAAAAAATATTTTTCAAAACTAAACAGCCCCTTAATTTTTTGTTCTGTTCATGAATCACAGGGAGAGTAATTTATCATCAAGGAGATTTTTCATACATTTTTATTAATCTTCCTACTGGCATTCTGTTGTTCTTTCCCTAATCCTTTCATTTTTCAACAAGGTTGATCTGCTGAAGAACAAGTTGGGGTTCGATGAGGCTTTCAACTATAAGGAAGAGCCAGACTTAGATGCAGCTCTTAAAAGGTCAGAAGTACGAGATTTTAAATGTCATTTTTAAGCATTGATCTACTATTTTCTGCTATCACAGCAGAAAGTTTTCGCCAAAAATCTCTAGCTATAGGTTAACAGCCAGAGCAAAATATGGATATTTCCAAAAACAGGACACCCCAACCAATCAACCCGTCTCACCTTGTGACAGCCACAGGTCTGACTCCAAATGGATGTGGCCAGTGTTCATAATATATATATATATAGGTGATCTTACTAGCATACATACCTTTCAGTAGAATTTGCTAACCTTCATTTTGATAGTGTTCTCTTACCAGCTATACCATAGACAACAATGTGACTCTTAAAAAGCTGTTCATGGGCATTTTGAAATCCAAAATACTTTGATCTCTTGCTTTGTGACATCTTTACGTGCTAATGTAGTGAGAAAGTTGCTTGCAATGTATTGGTGTGGCAGGTATTTTCCTCAAGGCATTGATATTTACTTTGAAAATGTTGGAGGAAAAATGCTTGATGCAGTGCTTCTTAACATGAGGATCCGTGGTCGGATTGCTGTATGTGGGATGATTTCCCAGCACAATCTTGAAAAGCCTGAAGGTGTACACAACTTGACCTCCATTATTGGGAAAAGAATCCGCATGGAAGGATTCCTGGCTGGTGACTTTTATCACCTCTATCCGAAATTCCTCGACATGGTTATCCCTTACCTTAAAGAAAACAAGATCATATATATAGAAGACATAGCTGAAGGCCTTGAGAGTGCTCCGAGATCACTGATAGGAATTTTCAGTGGCCGCAATGTTGGAAAACAGTTGGTGGTCGTGGCTCGTGACTGATGTGATTGTCTTGGACCTTATAGGGAGAGGGTTACTGAGTTATGAAATGGGTTGCTTTGTAGAAATGAATGTTAGATCAATAAAGTAGGCCTTGCGCTGTAGAAAGCTCACAAATTGTCATTTTGTTGATCATTTTGAGTGTTTTGATTGCCTACTGTTTGTTGCAGTTATATCACTTTTATCTCATATCAATTCTAACCTCTTTCTCCCTTCACCCAAATTAATCGTCTGGCTGTTAATTTGTTCTCTGGATTTTTAACGCTTCCAATCAGTCAATGCAAACATCAGGGTAGATTTAAGTTTACCATACGACTCGTCAGGTATTGAAACTTCATTAATTCTGAACTAGCAAGGTCACCTGAAAAGTTGTTAGTCAAAAAGTGAGAGCCGTTGTAGAGAGAAACAAAAGGAGTTCAACTTCCATTTACCCAAACTGGTAAGAAAAACAAAAAAAAAACAAAAATCATCCATTTTTTTCACTTTTATTTTTTCTGTTTTTCATTAGATTTTTGTAAAGAAGTTTTAAGTTAGATTTACGGCAATATTTTAGACAAAAAATAAATAGTATCTTTATTTAAATTTCATTTGGTAACCAGTTTTTCAGAAAAAAAATTTTCCAGTAAGGTGCATTTAATATGCATTTTTCTACTTCAATCCTTTAAATTTTCTAACCATTTGAAAATTTTGAAAAAAATAGTAAATGAATGACATCTTTAACTAATACTAATGAATTTCTCAAAAAAAAAATATCTGAAAGGTTGTTACTAATTAAGACAATACAATATATTTTCTAAGAACATCTGAAAGGTTGTTAGTTTCAAAAGAACATCAAATGGAAAGGAAATGGTTTGTGCCTTTAGAATGAGCATGTCAGTACATATCTTTGGAATGACTTTAAATCAGTAAATATAAATTCTACTAAGTGTCAATAAAACTGCAGCTTACTCCCTGCAATAGATGCTTGCAATGCCAGGCCAACTACCCTTACGTGTTCTATAATTCCAAACAAAATTTGCAAACCCAAAATTGTACGGTGATGAAATTCACAGGCTTCTATTATTATTTTTACTTTATTTTATTTTATTTTACATCAACCCTTAGGCAATATGATAACATTTACACATATTCCATATGTGCATGACACAAGCAGCATCAGCATCCTAATGATCAATACTCAATACTATTGTCTTTTTAAGCTTCTTAGGTATGCCTGGCTTGACTGCATAAATGCTGGTTATTATGAGGATTCATGGAAGAATAGCTGTGTGCAGAATGATCTTTCAGCACAATATTGACAATCCTGAAGGTGCACAAACCATTATTACTGCGAGAAGGATCTGCATGAAAGCATTCCTAGCTGGTGGCTTTTAGCATCTTTATTTAAAATTCTAGACAGCAATATTGTACATGTTGAAGATGTAGCTGACGGCCTACAGAGTGCTCCCAAATTTCTGATAGGAATTTTCCGCACATGTGCTGAACAGATAATACCATGGCTCATCCCATTTCACCCAAAGCAATCAAAAGAATCACAATTAAATTGTTGGCCAACCAATTTGATCTCTTGTTTTTTTTTTTTTTTTATATGCTCCCGAGCAAATAATGCAATACCTCAGGAGGGGCAGCGTATCACCAAAATACTTTGCCACCCTTTTCCCACAGGATATGCTTAAAAGTATGCACGTAGACTCCAAAAAACAACAAACAGAAAGGAAATGGTTGGTGCCCTAGGGCTAGTTAAAATCAGCAAAACTGCAGATTGCTCCTTTTTGAATCCTTAGAAATGTGCTGCACAATACCTTCTTACAGTAAGACTGTTGTAAAGCCATGCTAATTGTTGTAATATGTTCTACAAACCCCAACAAAATTTGCAAACTCAAAAACCACTTATCACTGAATTTGCCAGCTCTAAAGTGATTTATCCTTGGAATTCACAAACTACTGCTATATTTTTTTTTATGTTAATCCTTAGCCATAACAGCTTATACACATGTTTTGTATGTGCATGGCACAATGGGATCACAACAATTGCGTCCCCAAAAGAAGCCTCACCAAGTGCTCTTTATATAGGAAATGAATATCCACGGAGGTACTTAGAATCCACACCTGATTCGCGCACCAATGCTATTCGCCCTGTTCTTGCCACCTATTGAAGGAAAGAAACATAATTTTTTTCTTTAACAACAAACAGCACTATTGCTGCAGCCAGAAGCCGTTTCTGAAAATGATGCATGATTGCTGCATGTTTATCTACTTTTTACTATGCAAGAAGAGAATAGTGCTAGCGAGCTATTAGTAATGAATTATGAAGTTGATTACAGCACATTATGCATCTGCAAATAGTGAATTTCCAAGTGCAATATGTAAGATCTAGGAAACAAACCTCACAAATGCCATAGGGCTCCAACAACCTCTGCAGCGCAACCATCTTGTCCAAATCCCCAGTAAGCTGGAAAGAGCATTCAAAGCAAATTCATCAATTTAGGATAGATAGATAGCAATCAAATTAAGGCTTAAACATAAACAGGAAAGCCTCCAAAATCCATGGCACTTGAAATGAGGCAGAAGAAAAAATTGAGGGAATCATAAAAATCTATGAAGTACAGAAACTCCCAGGGAACAGTGCATTGAACATTTTGGAGATGTTTCCAAAACAGAAACTCCAAAGAAAGGTCTCTGAAACTCTCTCAGATGTTTCTGTAATTTGCCCAATCATGGAAACACAATTCCAGCTTTTTTAAAAAAAAAAAAAAACTTATGTCATGAATTAAAATCCTTAATAGTATTATTTTTGTATGATTTGAAGGGTTGAATGTTGACTTGCACATTTAATGGTATCCTTAATAATTTTTTTATAATTTGATAATTCAAAATTGAATATTAACTTGTAGTAACATTTACTTCAACAAATGGCATTTTTAAATTGTTACACAATAACACAACAATTGATATTCATAAATATACCCTTATATTTTTACAATTTACATGATTAACCTACATTTTTGTTTCTATATTTTTGAAAATTGTTATTTCCCTACATCCCTTTCCACATTTCAGTGTTTCCTTTCAACCCTCAAACAAGAAAATAACCAAAGTACCAAATCTTATCAGACTAACAATCATCAACAACAAAACCTAAGGTTACTCACCTCAAGAGTTATGGTGTGATCAGATACATCAATAGCCTTGGCCCTAAAGATACTCGCAATGTCAAGGACATCACGTCGAGCAGCAGCATTCACCGCAATCTTTATCAACATCAATTCTCTTTCAGCAAATGGCAAGTGGGTAAGATCCCTAACCTGAAGAAGACACCATCAGTTACACATTATAATGCAATGGTCGAATCAATATCTAAATTGAAATCCTCATTTTGTTAATAGACAATAAAATCTAATCCTTTAGATTTGTATTGATTCTCCAAATCAATTAAAAACAATAAATACCACATAAAAAAAATAAAATAAATCAAATTATAACATATTTTGACAAATAAAAAGTGAAACTGAGGCCAATCAGAAAGGCATTTGACTTTTCAGTAAGCAAGTAAATCCTAGGATAGTTAATAATACAGGTAACAATCACAGTAGAGCGAAGCAAGACGATATGGATTTCTGACTAATGAGTATCCATGGGTACTCAATAATGGAAAGAAATAAAATTGGGCAGTTTGGAGGCCATATGCTTAACTACACAGATCCCTTTGGTTTGCATTTTCCAACCAAAAACCAAACACTGGAAGTTACAACTAAAGCTTTCATTATATAACGTAACTAAAGCTTTCTGTCTTATCATTTGGGTGAATAGCTCAACCACAATTCGGCAAAGCCATTTAAGACATGGGTTGTGGTCCAGGAATGACCAAGTTCTTTGTCTCATATCTGGGTTGTGGTGGCATTGGTGGAAGAGCTCAAAACACTATCTTATAAAAAAGTGTTGCCGCTGCTCTCTTTCAGGTTAGAGACTTGGGCAGTGAGATCCGATCTCAGTATCAAACATTACACGGAGAAAAAACAGCAACCTCCTTGGTTTAAGATGTGCACATAGCCCATCGATTATGACAAGCCTGGATTGAGTTTTCAAAGTTAGTATGGTGAGATAGATAAATAAAACACCATAACTATTTGTCATTGCATCAGGTTGATTAGTTTGTGAGTGCTCAGGTACAAGAACTACGAACTAGATTAAAAACCACAATACTTTTGGTTGGTCAATTCAGTTAGGTTGGTTGGTTTGGATCAATATTAAAAACTGGAACCAAGCATCTAAACTAGAAACTACGATAATCTGGATTGTTTTGACCGAGAACTTTTGGGTTGGACAGTTAATCAGGTACACAAATACCCCTAGAAGAAATGACCGAATCAACTGATGCAAATTACTTCAGTGGATTTATTTAATTTGGAACTGCTTCATGTATGATTGATACAAATTACTTCAGTGGATTTATTTAATTTGGAATTGCTTCATGTGTGGTTGCCACTAAACCAACAGATTTGAATCTCTAATGCAGAAATTTTTCTTCAATAGTATTCTTCTAATAATGCTACTTAACATTGATATACCCAAATGCCATTGTAACACATTAAGTGCTAGTACTATATCCACAGAAGATGAAAATTTTGACTTGATTGCACATAAAGTAATTCATAACAAAGCATGCAAGCACAAAAGTTCAGACAGCAGAAATCGAGACTCTGTGATTGATGATACAATGGTTTTCCTTTCATAAATGGAAGTATTCTCTAAACATGAGAATATTAATATCCCATTATAATATGCAAAACAAATGAATAAGCATTATATTTTGCCTAAACTTATACATCTAGCTAGTACTGGAGTACTGGAGTTTTCTCACCTCATGAAGTTCTATTAGCTTATACAGTTGCTGCACCAACTTGCTAATTGATTCATCTGTGCCAGGCACAACTGTCGTAATTCGAGAGAGCCCCTCAGTTTCTGCATGTCCAACAGCCAAACTCTGATACAAATAAACAAAAATGGAGCATATGAAACAATACTTTTTTCCCTTAGCAAGAAAATTCACCCACATAGACAAATAGAAACATCAATTATACCTGAATGTTATAGCCTCGACGAGCAAATACCCCTGTGACGATGTTAAGAACTCCAGGCAAATCATTCACAAGCATGGATAAAGTGTGAGAACGAAATCCAGTTGTCTGAAATAGTTAACCAGGTAGACATTAAATAAATGTACATGGAAGTATATATATCAGCACTATCTCGTCCAATATCAAAACAGAATAATTTTGACAATGACATAATTAGGTAAAAAAAGAAAAATTAGTAACAGTAAACATAAATATGAAACCAGACTACAGAAACACAATGGACTTAGCCCACTCTAATACTCCACTCATCTTCAACATCCTATTCATTTAAAATCAAAATCTTTGAAAGAAGAAGAGGGATTACAAGAAAACAGAAGTTCTAAGCAGAAATTAAGCAATCTTACATCCTCCTCATTGAGAACACCCCAGTGAGCATCCAGAACATGAGTGAAAGCAAAGCTATCAGATGGCTCCACTGGATAAACATCGCCCTGTATTAGCAGGAAAAAGAAGAGGGATAAATGCATACTCCATTAATACAATAGTGAGCTGTAAGAACATGAACTAAAATTGGAGTTCAGACAGACTATGGTTCCTAAACAGGTAAGGATAGAAAAAATTTGAACTATTAATATCTACATGGTAAAACAACCTCACAAGGATACAGCATCAGCACAAGCACAATATATATTTAACAAACCCAAATGTAGAACTCAGTTGACAAACAGAGTTGAACCTATAACCAATGGATAAGAAAGAAACTAGACAAACATCCATTCAACTTCTGAATCATGCAGATATACTCATTTCAAATAACAATGATTATATCATAAGGAATCATCCATTTCAAATGACCAATCACTAAAAAATGAACTGGAAAAATATTCATCCAACTTCTGAATTAATTAAAGACACTCATTTCATATATAAATCTTTTACTAGGTACATATTTGACTCTCATTTCAAACAATGATTTGCTAAAAATCATGTGGAGACACTCATTTCAAATATAATAAAAACCAGATCAGCAAACCAATATAAAATCTAAAATCAAATACGCAAACCTTTACATCAGCAATTTTGCTAATATACAAGTGAACAGCACAAAATTTGTTGAGAAGCAAATCAGAACACAAAGTTGGAAGTCCATACCCCTGCAGAGATTTCTTTTTCACCCACAACTGCTCTACTTTTAGACTCCAAAAGAGCATTGTCAGGTCTTATTTCTCCAAGATCCGGATATGAAGCAGCTGAAAATCGCCAAAAGGGAGCACATTCACCCATTTTTTCCCTTCTCAATGCAATCTATTAAAAGCAATAAGTTCACAAATTAGCACCGTACCTGCATGTAGGCATAATAAATAAACATGAATAGAGCTAATGAAAATAAAGATAGAAGACAACCTTTCCAGTTCTTGCAATTTCTCTGATTCCAAACTTGCTTAGGTTTCTCTGAACAGCAACCATCTTTCCTGGATCTCCAGTTACCTACAATATTAAAATTATAATCAATTTGTAGTTTATGAATTTATGACTCTATATGGACAATTGAATTCCAAAATGTGATTAGAGAAAAAAAATGACCTACAATATGAACATTATAATCAACTTGCTGTTTATTAAATTATGACTCTACATGGACATTTGAAATCAAAAATGTGATCAGAGAAAAATATGACTGACCAGAGACTGCCTTGGCAGTAATTTGTAACAGTATAATCTAATATTTTTCAAAATCACAATTCATAAACCATAGCAAGATCCCAGTACATAAGGTGTCCAATGTTGCGATTTGCAATATGATCAAAAATTCAGAATAAAAAATCATAAACATTAATCAAACAAGCAAAAGAATAAAAACTAAAATTATGAAAAAAAAAAAGACAAACAACGGCAATTAGTAACAAATTTATAAACCTGAGAAGAACAAGCTAAAATCAAAGTCCGACTTTACCCCCCAATGAAGCCAATCCCAAACAGACAAAACATATCACATTTTGTCACTTCCCCAGTTTTTGTTCACAGCAAAGTGTATCTTTGAAGATGCTGATGTCTTCCTGTCACCCTAGGAACAAATGCATTGGGATAAATGAAGAGGGCCCTTTGAATGGTTCTTCTACATACAAAGTACATGCAATGTAGTCATACAAAGTCAAGTAAAAGTCAATACAGATTTATCTGATCAAGAAATAGCACAATTCAGGCGACTTGAGTATCCAGTGTTGTTAAAAGCACAAGGGACAAGAAAGAGTCAAATGGATGTTATTTTAGCCAAATTAACCACTTACTTTAGTGAAAACAAAGAAGTGGTATACAAAAAAGACAGATGAAGGAAAGAGTTTCAGAAATAGTAATTTCTTCCTTCTAGGTATACTTACAAGGGCCTAAATGTTAGCAATATCGATTCTTATTGAAATTACAGATCAGTGGAGATGGTTAAAGAAAAGCAATGACCAACCAAAAGGTCCAATGCAACAAAATTTACTTGCAGAATAAAAAAATACATGTAACAAAACAATAGCCAATTACTATTAATAGTGTACAATAAACACCAAGAAAGCAACAGTTTCTTATCCAAAACAATCTTGAGAAAAGC
This sequence comes from Mallotus repandus, assembly GCA_949671775.1. Lineage (NCBI taxonomy): Eukaryota > Viridiplantae > Streptophyta > Magnoliopsida > Malpighiales > Euphorbiaceae > Mallotus > Mallotus repandus. The sequence continues at coordinate 9,063 of CATIWM010062874.1, forward strand.
TTAATAGTAAATAGGTTTTGCATGCAACAATGCTTTATATGGTTTCCCAAATAGCACCTTGTTTAACAACTGGACATCCCCCTCCACAGTCAAGAACTTCAATTTCATACATATTTCTGAGTTATTTCCACAACCTTGACTCCCTTCAGCAAGAAAAACTTCTAACATAAGATCTTCATACAAATGCAATCAAAGTAATTATTTAATTAGATGGAACCCAACATGAACATTCTAAATTTTAAAGCTTCCCCTTTCAACCAAAATAGGATGGAAACTTATCTTTAATTTTTTTCCAACCACTGAGCACATTGTTTAGAAACAATAAAGAACAAATACATTTCAATAGGTGGTCTGACAAAACAATCAAGTTCAAATTGACTTGAGTAAAACCTCATTGATTCAAGTTCAGCTGCATAATGGTGTTTTTTCACAGAGAAGTTCACAAAAAATCACCTCAATCGTCAATGAGTGCTCTGAGATATCCACAATTTTTGCTCTGAATATGTCTACCAACCACATGATCTGACAATAAAACAAGGAAAGAAACATAACCAGATGAAATACATTTTGGAATTAACAAAGGAAATTGACAATCAACAACAATAAAATCACTATATAATCACCTCAGCACGATGATTAGGATCTGCATTCACTTTTATAAGCATTAGTTCACGTTCAACTTGAGGCTCATTAGAAAGATCTTCCACCTAGATTTCAGATCAATGCAACAATTTGATGAATAAAAACTTGAATCAACAACTTATCACATAGCTAATATGAGGACAAGAACAGAAATTCATTTAGAACCTTTACAGACAAAAACCATGAAATTAAGAACAAATAATAATACATGCATATACACACATACATAACAGCATTCAGCTCCCTTTTTACACATATCAAAATCAGAACATTGAAATTGGAATTTTAATTATTCAAAATTCTGCATTTGAATAACGAACAATTAATATAAAAAAAACTAAAATAACATAAAGTTTATCGATTAATGAAGAAAAACTATTAGTAAAACGGTGAAAAAGCCCCATCCTGAATAAAAGATCAAATATCTGTATGGACATTTCACAAACCTTCATAACATTGACAAGTTTCTGAAGCTGTTCAACAACTTGTTGTAGGACCTTTTCAGTTCCATAAACAACTATAGTGAAAAGAGCCTTGTCTTTATTCAAACCAACAGCAAGAGATTCAATGTTATAGCCCCTCCTAGCAAAAACCCCAGCAATCCTATTAATCATACCACTTTCATCCCCAACAAACACAGATATTGTATGCCTCCTGACCCTGAGGAATTTCATCATAAAAAGCCAAATGATCAACAAAAATCAAATCTTTAAAAGAGACAAATCCAGCAACAATACCAAATTAAAAACAGGATAAAGATAAAGAAAAATTATGATGGCCCAGATGCAGAATCAAACTGTATTTCATGTTAAACATCGAAAAAGAAATTA
>CATIWM010062894.1:0-26487 GCA_949671775.1 Mallotus repandus
ATATTTCATACTTCTTCTATTTCTAAATAATTGTCGTTTAAAGTTTTTTCATATAAATTAAGGAATATATTTAATATATGTATAAAATATTATACAACCCTTATAATAATTATTAGTTTTATATAGAGTTCTAAAAATGAATAGATATCTACTCCCTCTGTTTCTAAATAATTATGGTTTTAAAAGTCTAATTTTATTCCTAAATAATTGACTTTTAAGTTACCAATGCATATTAACTACTTTTTTCCTATTTCACCCTTATTTAATATAGGAGAATTAATTGAATAGATATCTACTCATTTTAAAACTCTATATAAAACTAATAATTATTATAAGGGTAGTATAGTATTTTATATATATATATTAAATACATTTCTTAATTTGTGTGAAGAAATCTTAAACGATAATTATTTAGGAACAAATGGAGTATTTAATTAATTTTCCTATATTAAATAAGAGTAAAAAAAAAAAAGTAGTTAATTTGCATTGGTAACTTAAAACGACAATTATTTAGGAATAAAATTAGAATTTTAAAATGACAATTGTTTAGGAACAGAGGGAGTAGTATTTTATAGATAGGGATAATGACATTTATAAGTGTTCGAATTCTATAAAATTTGACAATTTGGATTTTTGATTTTTTTTAATAATGTCAACCTGTAAAAAAGGACAATAAAATGTGTATAACAAATCATCAATAATTTTTTCTAATAAAACATTTCCAAAATTAATAGATATTATTAGGCCCCTAATTTTTTTTAAAAAAAAATGCACAACAACAACGGTAACAAATAGCAACAACAGCAACAGTAGCAACATGAACAGTAATAACAACAACAACAACGAAACAGTAGCAACAGAAGCAACAACAATATAAAAATAAAATTATTTTTCTTTCAATTAATTACCTTTCCTAAACAGCAACGGCAACAATAACGACAACAACATTATTTGTTGTTGTTGTTGTTATTGGTGGTGGTGTTGGTGTTCCACTTTTATGTTGTTGTTGTTTTTGCTCCTATTGTTGTTGTTGTTATTGCTGTTTTTGTTGTCGTCGTCGTCGTTGTTGGAACACCAACAGCAGCAACAAGTATAACATTGTTGTTGTTGTTGTTTAGGAAGATTGAAAGAAAAATGATTTTATTTTTATCTATTTATAACTTTAATTTTTAAATTATTGTCTAGCTAATAAAAAGTTATAAATTAAAAAGCACAAATATAAAAAATATAGCGCATAACCTATCATTATTTAGAAAAATTTTAATTAATATAAATTAAAATTTAAAAATATTTTTCTCTTTTATTTATTTTTATTTTTCTTTCTCTTTTTTTAGTTTACAATTATTTCAACAACAATGATGATAATAACACTGTTGTTGTTGTTTTTTAGGAAAAGTAATTAACTGAAAGAAAAATAATTTTATTTTTATCTATTTATAATTTTAATTTTTAAATTATTGTCTAGTTGCTAAAAAGTTATAAATTAAAAATCAAATATATTAAAAATATAACATAACGTATCATTATTTATAATTTTTTAATTAATATAAATAAAAATTTTAAAATCACTACAATAATTGTTACCTATAGCTTCAGAATAATTTGTGGCTAAATTTATAAAATTTTGTAGCTAAATGTTTTAGTCACAAAAATAAGTTCCGTAACTTGTTGTAGTAAGAAATGGTGTGGCTAAAAGTTAGCTACGGAATTTAAGTGTCATGTAGCTATTTTTCAAATTTTTAGCTACATAACTTATGATAATAAAGCTAATTGTAGAAAGATTTAAAATTTAATTGCTACTAAAATATAAATTGTGTAGCAAAAAATTTTAATTATTAGCCATAAAAGTATTCTCCTTGTAGCAAAAAATATATACAAGTAGGAACAGATATATGAAGCTAATAAAATAATATAACATCCTATTTCATTTTAAAATATAAATTTTAGCTTGTTTTATATTTATATAAAAGAAAACTAATAATTTCTTTTTTAATAGAAAAAAATTAATTAATTTTAGTTATAATCAGAAGGAAAATTTTTTATTGTTCGTTTTCAATGTGAGATTTAAAACTTGTTAGTTTCACTTTTGTATTTGTTAATTAGCCACAATTTAATTATTGTTTGTTAAAATTTTATAAAACTAGCTACAAATTATTGTTGTGGCTAATAATGTATTTTAGCCATCAATTTATTTGACTTGTAGCTAATATTGTCTATTAGCCACGACATTAAATATCATGGCTAAAATTTTAATTTTAGCCATTAAATAATTCATATTTATGGCTAATCGATAATGTTAGCTACGACCTTAATTTTTATAGCCAATTATTCGTAGCTAAATATATAGTAAATATTTTAGTTATATAACTTTTGATGCATGTGGCTAATACAATTAGCCACAAAGTTGTAATTTCAATTAGCCACAAAGTTGTAATTTCTATGGTTATAAATTATATTTAGCCACAAATTTTTTGTTTGTAAAAAAATTTTGTCGGTGTATATATATATGAATTATAGTAGTGAATATTTTTCTCTTTTTATTTATTTTTTTATTTTTCTTTCTCTTTTTTAGTTTACAATTATTTCCATTTGAAATCAGCCATTTGAATTTTTTGTTTTTGGAAAAGAGAGAACTCCATTAAGAAAGAAGAAAGGGAAAAATCCCTAATTACATTCATGAGCAAAGAAAAGTCGCAAAGAATCAAAACTCTCGAAAGTTTGGATGATATTGGTTCAAATGAGATTGTGAATGGACAGCCGTGGGCAATCCTTCTGTAGGCGAGAAACATTTAGTAGAGAATCAAATTCACAAATAATATTGCCTGAGATTTCACTTTAACTAAATGGAGTTTGTATATATATATTTTTTTGTAAAATTTCTGTCGGTATTTCTGTAATCTCAGACTCATTCAAACACCAAAAAATTAATTTATAACTAAAAAAGTTGTTGAGTGAAACGTTCGGACAGTCAAGTGACATAACTCCCCTTAAGACATGTAAAGGTCAATAATTGAATCCTTATTTTCCTCTCCAATTTCAAAAACAAAAGATGAAAAAAAAAAGTTTATTATTGATAATAAGCAAACAATTTACAGTAGGCTTTCGTAAGCCTTAAGAGATCAAAACGAGTATTGATAAATTTTGATATAAGTATTAATGGGTTTCCATAAGATTTGAAAACAAACATTGATTAATTTTCATAAAGTACTTTACGAGGCAAAAATGAGAGTTTTGAATTGAAGATTTTATTGTTCACTATAAATTAATTTCTAATTAACTAAAAAATAAATTTATTTCGTTATCATTTATATTTTTTGACTTTATTTCTTTTCACTTTCAGCCTCATCCAAAACTAAGCGTGGCCCCATCAAGTTATTACACGACTCATGTTGGATGGATTTGATCTAATAAACGTCGGGAAGTGACATCAGTATGCTGATGTCAATTGTAATTAAGATAAGGACTTGGCACAAAATCACAAAACATGTGCCAAATATGATTGTTGTATCCTATCAATTTTGTCGTTGTCCTGCCAAAAAGGACCAACAAGCAGGAACATGATACTTCTTGCTCTAAAAATTATATCTCTATTTTGGCTATTATCATATTAAAAATATATAATATAATTATAATATTATTAATAAATTTTATATTTATTCTATTAAAATTAAACTATAAAAATACATATAAAATGAAAATTTATTAACAAAATAATTATTTTCTATAAAAAAAATGAGTTTATAATTTTTGCAACAGAAATAATACTTAAAAGAAATATACTTAAAAGAAATATACTTAAAAATGTTTTCATGGTTTCACACGCTATAGGGGCAACTGGGGTCTTAAAAATTGATTTTTGTCGAATTTGAACCACATGTTCCAACGGTCAATGGAGCAAACCTTAACATCACGGAATAAAAGTCATCAAGACACGTTTCTTGGTAGTACTTTTTTTTTGGTAAATTATTTTAAAATATACCATTTTTTTTTGTCAATAATTTTAAAATATACCATAGCTCTTATGAGACGTGCTCCATTAAATTATTACAAATTTATAGTTAATAATGTCAAATTAAAAAATAAAATTTTATTTAACTCTGAACTTTCTTTAAAATATCATCACTCAAAATAAATTTTCAAACGAATGAGGATGTAAATAAAAGTATACATTTATTATTATTTTTCAATATTATAAATACATTCAGTTAAAAATAAAAATTAATCTACCTTAATTTGATAAAATAAAAATTATTTTAGGTAAATTCAATAAAGTACCAAATCGTTTCAATTTTTTTCCATTTAATTATGTTAAATAGTCAAGGAGATAATTATTTAAGCTTTTACTACCGTATACATACGTGTATTTACATAAATTAAATAAAAAATCATGGCATTAATCTTTGTTTAATTATAACAATTAATTAAACGTTATGTATTTATACATGTAACATATCAATACTTATAATTAAACAATAACTAATCTAGTGAAATTTTAATTTTATTCGTATAAATACACATGTGTAAAAAAAAAAAGAGTGTACTATCTTAAATATAAATTTTTGGATTGGAATTCAATAAGCCCTTAAATACCATAAAATATATTTGGCATTGCATAGCTAATCCATGAAGTCCATAATTTATTTAAGAATTCAGCCCACTAAATAAGATTTGAAGGTTAAGTTTGAAGAATGTTATGGAACTTGAATATATTTTTCTATAGCCGGGGAGCAAGATGCATTAAGTATGAGACTTTTTTGAGGAGTTAAAGAGTTTAAGGATCTGGTGCATTGATGAAGTGACAAAATCTGGAATTTCCATTATAAGTTAAGGAGCTGGGGAAGAAAGAAGTAGCCTGCAAGCAAAGTAACCTGCAAGTAATTGTCTGGCTATAAAAACAAGAGTAGCAGAAAACTCAAATCATCAATGATCAATCAAATACAACACAAACCAATCAACAATCAAACACCAATTTTCATTAATTATCAACTTTTACCTTAGTAAAAGTGTTAGTATAGGTGTATACCCTAGAGGCCAATCACATATTATGACATTGTAAATTATCCCAAATGACAATAAAATAGTATTCTATTATCTAAAGTGTTTATTTAATTGAATACTTATACATTGGCATCTTGTTAAATAAATTTATTATCAAGAGTTGATAATATGAGCTACAAATTTATTTAGTACATATGCTATAAAATGTTCATAGTCAGTATTAATATTTTGGTAATATTAATTAGATTATCATCTCTGTCTATTTTCCTTGATCAGTATGTGATACTAATAGTGGGAGGTAGTGAGTCTCATGCTACTTGATATGAGATATCATAACAGACATGTGGATACTCATGTGATGGGTAGATCAAATAGACATTAGTTTTGTGATCGCATGGATATTCACTTATAGTCAACGATCACAATCTAGGTTATAATGATGCATATAGTCCTTTGACCTGTCCTAAGATGACATAGTCATCCATATTTGAGTTGTTAAAGTTTATTACTGCTTATATACTTGTGTTAATCACACATGAGTATATATCGTGTAATGGCTCTAGTTAGTTAAATGTAGGGGTACGTGTTCAGTCAAGATGGGATTCATTGCCTAGAGTGAACTGGGATAAGATTCTATGCTATATGAGTTTTTTCTTGATGAATAAGTTCCTAGCCAAGACAAACATGACACAATTTGAAAGAGTTTTGGTGCTAGTAAAGTTTTTCCAGTATTTGTTATGTTTTGTTAAGAATTAGAACTTGAGATGAGGTCATATGATATAACTATTGAAGTTTGACTAAACCTTAACTTTATGCTATATCGGGATCTTCTAATGAAATAATTTTAGTGCATAGGAAATATGACAAAAAGGGTTTATGTGAATCAATATATAGGTAGTTGTGATATCGATGCTAGAGGTAACTCACAACTTATGAGAACTAAATGTGTATAATTGGGATTTTCACATTTAGATGTGAAAAGGAGTTTCAAATAATATCAACACTTGATAGTATTCTCTCATTGCCAATTAGACATGAACCTAGTAATTCACACCTAAAAGAGTTTTACCAAATCACCCTCAAAATTAATCTAATTATTGATTAAAGTGTTTAATCAATTAATTAAGATTGATGGAATTGGTTTATGCTTTAAGCAATGATTCTAGGATACCATGAAATCTAATTCAAGTAAGGGTTTAATTATTAATTTATACTTAATTAATATGAGATATTAATTAAAGTATTAAAATTAATAATATATATATATGTTGTTTTTATTTAAACTTAGATTAATAGCCCAAGTATTTTAGGCCTAGGCGCAAAAGAGTTTTTGTCCAAAGATTAATATAAAATATTGAGAAACCCATGAACCTAATCTAAGCCCATTTGTTTGATGGATTGGGCTTGAGCCAAATATTGGCCCAATTACCAAGCCCAAGTCCATAAAATGATATAGTCAAATTTAGCATATTAAGCACATTATCTTTGATGTGTAAATTTTTGACTTTGACAAAAAAATAAAGATTAGGTTACATTGATATGTGTAAATATGTATGTAAACATAATACATAAGATGTATTTAATTCTCTACATACTTATTTGTACACTAATGACTTATACAAGTTGTAAACTGATTATGACAAATTGCATATTTATGATGCAATAAGTGATGTCATATTGTGCTTGCTTGCTCTATATAACCTAAGGAATTTTCTATGCAGAGAATAGTTAGAAAAACACATAAAATGGAAACAACATCTATACAACATAAACCCTAAGTGTTCTTACAAAAGATTAAGTTAGTGCAAGATTTGTAAGGGTCAATTGAGAGGACAACTGCAACTGCTTAAATTAAGGCAAGAAGGTGATTTAATGGATCTTTGGTGTTTCAAGCTAGAGACCTTTTATTTGCAAGGCTAGAGCATTTGATTCAAGTGTTTAACCTAAAAAACCTAAGGTTTGTAGATCTTAACTATTATGGTCTTCATTAAATTAGGAGTATGTAAGTTTTCTTAAATTTAGAGTTTCCTAGGTTGATGTTTATATTTGTTGCTTTACAATTTAGTTATATGTAACATGCAAATTGGATCCTTGGGAATGGAATTCTTCATGTTATGAAAGGTTATGTAAGTAAAATTTTTGAAATTTTACCCCATTATATAAGTAAAATTTTTGAAATTTTACCCTATTTAGACTTGTTCTCACCACTCATATTTCTAATGTCTAAGTTATATAACTGATTACATCAAGTGGTATCATAGCTCCTTTTTGCACTTACACATGCTAAATTCATTGATAATTTCAAGTGCTATGATAATTCCAAGATGGGATTCGTTGCCTGGAGTGGACCGGGATAAGATCCTATGCTATCTAAGTATGTTTTTGATAAATAAATTCCTAGCTAGGACAAACATGACACGAACTGAAAGAGTTTCAGTGTTAGTTATGTTTTATCAAGAATTATAACTTGAGATGAGGTCATATGATATAACTATTAGAGTTTGACTAAACCATGACTCTAGGTTATATCAGGATTGTTTAATTAAGGGATTTTAGTGCACGATAATTATAACCAAAGGGTTTGTGTGAATCAATACATGCATTCATTTCTAATTGGGTAGTTATAATATCGATGCTAGGGATCACTCGCAACTTATGAGAACTAAATGTGTATAATTGGAATTTTCACATTTAGACTTGAAAGAGTTTCAAATAATATCAATTGTTGATATTATCTTCTCATTGCCAATTAGACATGAACCTAGTAAGTCATACTTAAAAGAGCTTTACCAAATCACCATTAATACTAATCTAATTATTGATTAAAGAGTTTGATCAATTAATTAAGATTAATAGAATTGGATTTATGCTTTAAGTAATGATTCTAGCATATCATGAAATCTAATTCCACCAAGGGTTTAATTATTAATTTATACTTAATTAATATGAGATATTAATTATAGTATTAAATTAATAAATTATGTTGTTTCTAATTAGACTTGGAATTAATGGCCCAAGTTGTTTGGGCCTAGGCCCAAAAGAGTTTTGGACCAAAAATTAATCCAAGGAATAGAGAAAGCCCATGAACCTAATCCAAGCCCATTTATTATATGGATAAGGCTTGAGCCAAGTGTTGGCCCAATTACCAATCCCAATGCCATGTGAACATAACATGGTTCAAATTTGTCATGTTAGGCATACATTATCACTTTGGTGTAAAATGTTGACCATGACAAATGATAAGGATTAAAGCTTAGTTTATTAGGCTTGGCATGTTAGGCACATTATCTCTAATGTGTAAATTGTTGACCTTGACTAAATCAAGATTAGGTTGCATGATTAAAGTGTAGAGAATGTATGTAGACAAATACATGAGATGTATTAATTCTCTACATACTTCTTGGTGCACTAGATAAGTGTACAAGTTGTATACTTATCATGATGAGTTGGATCCTTATCATGACAACTCATATGCATGTGATGCAAGAGATTATGTCATTGGGGTTAGCTTTCTCTACCTATAAATATATGACCTTGGATATGTTCAAAGGTTACAAAAATTTTGAGAGTTTTGTGTAGAGACACAAAAAGAAAGAAAACAACATATACACAAAATAAACCCAAAGTATACTTGAAAGAGATTAAGTTAGTGCAATACTTATGAGGGTCACTAGAGAGGAAACTTGCAACCAACCTATTCAAAGCAAGTAAGTGACTTGGCAAAGCTTTGGTGTTTCAAGCTAGAGGCCTAACACTTGGGAGGCTAAGCACTTGATTCAAGAGTTGAACCAAAAGATCCAAAGCTTGTAGAATACTTGTGGTCTACACCAAACTTAGGAGATTGTAAGTTTTATTGAAACTTAGAATTCCTAGGTTATTGTTTGTATCTTGTTTTTAATATTAAGCTATGTGTTGAATGCAAATTGGATCCTTGGGAAAGGAAATATTCATGTTATAAAGGGTTATGCAAGTGAAATTTTTAAAATTTCACCCTATTAGAGGCTTGTGCTCACCACACTTGGATGCTCCATAACTGTTTCCTTTTAATACCTTGTGACATAGTCATATCATGGCCATGTCTACTTCTGTTCTAAGGGAAAGATTGTGATACACCTTGTGACATGGCTGTGTCTGGTTCTGTCCTAAGGGACAAATTATGACACACCTTGTGATATGGCCGTGTCATGGCCATGTTTGCTTCTATTTTAAGGGACATATTATGATACACCTTGTGACATGGCCGTGTCTGCTTTTGTCCTAAGGGATAGATTGTGACACACCTTGTGATATGGCTGTGTCATGGCCACATCTGCCTCTATCCTGAAGGACAAATTGTGATACATCTTGTGACATGGCCGTGTTGTGGCCATGTCTGCTTCTGTCCTAAAGGACAAATTATGACACACCTTATGACATGGCCATGTCATGATCGTGTTAGAGGGTATGTCCGCATATGGAAAACATATTTTTCTTATTTTAAATACTTTACAAATTGATTATAACATGCAAGTGTTATATTTTATTTGATGTTTTCTTATAATACATGCAAGGAATGATCATGGACTTAGGTTATATCCTATGGTTTGTAATAATAATTAATTTATTATTTTGGTATGTCATTAAATGTTAATTATATAGAATTAGGATGTAATATTTGCCTTAGTGTGCAAGGATTGAATGTAAATCACAAAAGTTATGACTCAGAGCTTCAAGTGTTCAAAATGGTGACAATGAATTTTATGACTTGAAGTTTTTCACTTGGGTTATACCCATTTTGTAATTCATTCTAAGAGTTGGAATAGGTTTATAAAAGGTTCATAATCACTCCTCATTTATGCATCCATTTTGCATGTTCTTTATATATATGTAATATATATGTTGTAACATGCTATATGTATATGAATAGATGCCATGAAATCTATGTATGTGATATATATAATTGGCTAATGTGCAAAGTGAGACTTTAATTAGAGACCCAAAAATCTTCCAAACTAAATTTAAATCTTGGCTCTCCGTTGATGCAATGACATGTAAAGTTTTAGACAAGTATACTTCAACTATAGATACATAAGGGTGTATATTTGTGCTAAGAGATATTTGTAGGGTTCACTGTCAAGAATGAGATGTTGTGAATTTATAGACATACTACATGCTAAGATTGGTAAATAGGCATACCTAAGGTGTGTATTATTCAAGTCTATATGTTACACTGATTTAATGGTGTGGACCTAACTAATGTAAAGAGACCAAGAATGGAAAATTATGTGTACCTGATGTCTCTAAGCATTAAGAGCTGAATTGATTGAACCTCACATGAGATGTGATGAATAAGAGTTGTTCACTTGTTGAATATTAATATTCCAAGAATGGCAATTATGTATACCTGAGGAATATTACTAGTTCATCAATGATTCAATCACCCATTAGAAACCCATCCAACAAATATTTTGATTTTCTAATTTGGAAGTGTAGGATTCGATAAAATAATGGGAGACCATTATGATTAAAGACCAAATGTAATGGTATTAACAATGTCATTATAACTAATGATCTTATTATATTTCGCAGATATTTTATAATATGAAGTCATCAAGCCCACTAAGCATTATTCTTGAAAATCATAGACTCACCAGACCTAATTTTATATATTTCTTTACATAATCTATATTTTTTTGGCCTTAGAACGCATTGTATATATTTTGGAACAAAGTCCTCTTAGACCCCTTCCATCTAATGAAACCCAAGAGGAATGTGACACTCTTAAAAAATGAAAAGATGATGATATGCAAGCACGTTACATTATGTGGGCTTCCATGAGTAATGAAATTTATAGGCAACATGAGAAGTACACTAATGCAAGAAAAATCCTACTTTACCTACAAGAGTTGTCTGGTGAACAAAGTAGAACCCCTAGATATGAGATATCTAAGTGGCTTTTCCATGCTAAAATGAGGGAAGGAGAGGATATTGGAGCTTATGTGAACTCTATAATTCGTTCCATTAAGGAACTTGAGAGTCTAGATTTCATGATGGATGCTCAACTCCAAACGGATTTGATTTTACAATCCCTTCCAGAGTCATTTGGGAAAACTATTTCCAATTTCCATATGAATAAAATTAAGTGCTCTTATAGAATTATTAAACATGCTAGTGATGGCCCAAAGGCTATTCACAATGAAAAGGGGGAAGGAAGTTGCTTTAGTTTCCTTTTCTAGTTGGACTAAGAAGAACAAGGGCAACAAAAGCAAGAAAGCTAAGGAAAGAATTTCTAAAGCTTTGGGAGGTGTAAGCAAGAACAAAAGTAAAAAGAAAGTTGAGAACAAAGGTAAAAAATGTTTCTATTGCTAAGGAGAGGGACATTGGAAGAGAAATTGTCCTAGATTCCTTAAGTCAATCAAGACTAATGGAAATGATAAGAATGGAGAAGGTGAGAATTTCTCTAATTTATTAATTTCAAAATGTTCTAAGAGCTTATCCAATGCATGGGAATGGAATACCAGTCCTAGTTTTCACATAAGTTACAATGCTAATTAATAATGCCTCTAATCCAAAATATCTATAACACTTAAGATTAGGTCACATTGCAGATGATAAAATCACAAAGTTGGAAAAATTAGGAATCTTGAGTAATCTTAAATCCTCAAGCAATCCAACTTGTGAAGCTTTTATCCAAGGCAAGATTATCCAGTCACCATTTGTTGGACAAATGGAAAGAGCTAAAGAAATTTTGGAAATAATACATAGTGATTTATATGGGCCATTTAATCAAATAACGAGAGGCAGGTTCTACTACTTCATTACCTTTATAGATGATCTATCAAGGTATGAACACTTATATTTAATGAAACATAAAAATGAATCCTTTAAAAAGATTAAGGAATTCAAGGTCTAAATAGAGAACCAAACTGGGAAAGTATTGAAATCCTATAAATGAATTGGGGAGGTGAATACTTAAGTACCCAATTCATTAAGTTCCTTAAGGAACTTGGCATTATTTCATAAGTAACTCCACCTGGCACACCTCAACTAAATGGTATATCCGAAAGGAGGAATCAAACTCTATTAGATATGGTTCGATCAATGATAAGCTATAAAAATTTGTTTACTTTCCTTTGGGGTTTTGCATTACAAACTGCTACTTATGTCCTAAACCGTGTTCCATCTAAGTCTATTTCTACCACACCATATGAGATATGCCATGGTAAGGCACCAAGTCTTAAATATGTTAAGATTTAGGGATGCCCAACTTATATCAAAAGTTAAAAACAAACACATTAGATCCAAGGTCAATTCAAGGTAGGTTTATTGGATACACTAAAGATAGTCTAGGGTATTATTTTTTATCTTCCTACTGAATAAATTGTTGTTCTAAGCAAAGGTGCCATATTTTTTGAGAAGAGTTTCTCTAAGAAGGTGGTAAAGGAAGGAATATAGTATTAGAAGAAGAAGTTTCTAATGAGACCAATCAAGCTGATCAAATGGATATTGATCAATCCCAAGAGTTTAATCCACTGAAAATATAATTATACCAACTCCTAAAAGATTAGGTAGGGTATCTCATCCACCAGATAGATACGACTTTCTACATGATATGTAAAAGTTGCATATTTATAAAGAAAGTAATCATGATGATGATCCTATAATATATGAAGAAGCTTTATCAGATAAAAATTCTTTAAAATGGCTTAAAGCAATGAAAGCTGAAATGGATTCCATGTACATAAACCAAGTCTGGACACTTATTGTGAGAGGAAATGGTTATGCAACATCTAAGTGTAGTGAGCACAAGCCTCAAATAGAGTGGAATTTTAATTTTTCACTTGCATAACCCTTTATAACATGAAGATTTCCCTTCCCAAGGATCCAATTTGCTTTTAACACATAGCTAAATATCAAAACAACATATAAACAACAACCTAGGAATTCTAAGTTTTAAGAAAACCTACAATCTCCAAAGTTTGATGTAGACCACAAGTATTCTAAAAGCTTTGCTTTTGTTTCAACTCTTGAATCAAATGCTTAGCCTCCTAAGTGTTAGGCCTCTTGTTTGAAACACCAAAGCTTTCCAAGCAGCTTCTTGCTTTGATTTGGTTAGTTGCAAGTTTCCTCTCTAGTGACCCTCACAAGTCTTGCACTAACTCATTCTCTCGCAAGTATATTTTTGGTTTATTTTGTGTATATGTTGTTTCTCTCTTTTTGTGCTTCTACACAAAGTGTCTAACCTCTAAGAACATTTCTTAGGTTACATATTTATAGGTAGAGAAAACTAACCCTCATGGCATAATCTCTTACATTACATGGATATGATTTGTCATGATAAGTATACAACTCATCATGATAAGTATATAACTCATCATGACAAGTATACAACTTACATATCTAGTATATCAAGAATTATGTAGAGAATTAATACATCCCATGTATTATGTCTACATACATTCTCTACACTTAATTATGTAACCTAATCCTTATCCTTGCCTTAGTCAAATTTATACACACAAGAGATAATATGTGCCTAACATAACAAGCCTAATAAACAAAGCTTAATATTTATCATGTTCATAGTCAACATTATACACATAAAGGATAATGCACGCCTAACATGACAAATTTTGACCATGTCAAGTTCACATTGAATTAGGCTTAGCAATTGGGCCAACACTTGGCCTAAGTCCAATCCATATAACAAATGGGCTTGGATTAGGTCCATGGGATTTCTTAGTATCTTGGATTAATCTTTGGTCCAAAACTCTTTTGGGCCTAGGCCCAAACAACTTAAGCCATTAATCTAAATCTAATTAGAAACAACACATATTATTAATTTAATACTCTAATTAATATCTCATATTAATTAAGTATAAATTAATAATTAAACACTTATTTAAATTGGATTTCATGATATGCTATAATCATTGCTTAAAAGCATAAATCTAATTTAATTAATCTTAATTAATTGATTAAACTCTTTAATAAATAATTAGATTAATATTAACAATGATTCGGTAAAGCTCTTTTAGGTGTGACTTATTAGGTTCATTTCTAATTGGCAATGAGAAGATAATATCAACACTTGATATTATTTGAAACTCTTTCAAGTCTAAATGTGAAAATCCCAATTATGCACATTTAGTTCTCATAAGATGTGACTGACCCCTAGCATCGATATCACAACTATCTAATTAGAAATGAATGCATGTATTTATTCACACGAACCCTTTGGTCATAATTACCGTGCACTAAAATCCCTTTATTAAAAGATCCCGATATAACCTAGAGTCATGGTTTAATCAAACTCTAATAGTTACATCATATGACCTCATCTCAAGTTTTAATTCTTGATAAAACATGACCAACACTGAAACTCTTTTAGTTCATGTCATATTTATCCTGCCTAGGAACTTATTCATTAAGAACAGACTTAGATAGCATATGATCTTATCCCGATCCACTCCATGCAATGAATCCCATCTTGGCTGAACACTCATCCCTACATGTAACCGACTAAAGCCACCATACGTCATATAGGCATGTATGATTAAAACAAGTATGTAAGCGGTAATAAACCCTAGTCACTCAAATGTGGATGACCGTGTCACCTCAGGTCAAAGGACTATATGCACCATTATGACATAGATTGTGATTGTTGGCTATAGGTGAATATCCACACAATCATAAATCTAACGCCATGTTCGATCCACCCATTACATGAGTATCCATATGTCTATTTTGATATCTCATATCAAGTAGTATGAGACTCACCACCTCCCACTATTAGTATCACATACTAATCAAGGAAAATATATAGAGGTGATAGTCAAATTAATAGTATCCAATTTATTAATTTATCGACTATGAACATTTTATAGCACATGTACCAAATAAATTTGTCACTCATATTATTAACTGTTGATAATAAATTTATTTAACATTATGCTAATTGATAAATATTCAATTAAATAAACTCTTTAAATAATAGAATATTATGTTATTGTCATTTGGGATAATTTACAATGTCAAAATATGTGATTGGCCTCTAGGGCATACCACCTATGCTAACAATCTACCACTTGCATTAGAGCCAATCACTACAGTATCTTAGACCCATCTTCTCAAGATGTCGATCTAGCTGTAGTTGCGTTAATGCTTTAGTAAGTGGATCAGTGACATTTTTAGCTGAAGCTATCTTTTGTTTGATGATATCACCTTTTCCAACAAGTTATCTGATAATATGAAAACAACTTTCTATGTGTTTGGATTTTTGGTGGGACCTTGGTTCTTTTGCCAAAGCAATGGCTCCATTATTGTCACAATAGAGAGGAATCGGGGACTCAATGAAAGGAATAATTCAAAGTTCGATAATGAACTTCTTAATCCAAACAGCCTCTTTAGCAGCATCCGATGCGGCTATATACTCGGCTTCTGTAGTCGAATTAGTAGTGACACCTTGCTTGGAACTCTTCTAGCTCACTGCTCCTCAATTACATATAAACACAAACCCAGAGATAGACTTTCTATCATCTACATCTGATTGGAAATCAGAATCCATAAAACCATCTATTTGTAGATCACCTCCACCATAAGTTAAGACTAAATCTTTAATCGTTCTCAAGTACTTAAAGATTGCCTTAACATCTATCCAGTGTTCCATACCTGGATTGGATTGAAACCTGCTAGTCATACTAACAACATAGCCAATATCAGGCCTAGTACACAACATAGCACACATTAAGCTTCCTATAGCTAAAGCATAAGGAACTTTAGCCATTTGTTCCATTTCCTCGAGTGTTTTAAGTGACACACCTTTGGATAAATGGATACCATGCCTAAAAGGTAACAATCCTCTCTTGGAATCAAGCATGTTGAACCTCCTCAATACCTTTTCCAAGTAAAGACTTTAAGATAAACCTATCATTCTTTTCGATCTATCTCTATAGACTTGAATGCCAAGAATATAGGTAGCTTCCCCGAAGTCCTTCATGGAGAAAGTTGTACGCAACCATAGTTTTACATTTGTAAGCATACCAACATCATTCCCAATCAATAAAATATCATCAACATATAGTACTAGGAAAGTGAGTTGGCTCCTACTAACCTTCTTGTACACACGAGGCTTATCTTCATTTTTGAAAAAAACTAAAAGATTGAATGGCTTCATCAAAACAATGATTCCAACTCCTTGAAGCTTGCTTTAGACCATAAATTGATCTATTAAGCTTGCACACTTTGGAACCTTCCCCGGATTCAAAACCCTTGGGTTATTCCATATAAATCTCTTCCTCAACATAACCACTGAGAAAAGTAGTTTTGACATCCATTTGCTAAATCTTATAGTCATATTGTGCAGTTATGCCTAGAAGTATTCAAATGGATTTGAGCATGGCTATTGGTGAGAAGGTTTCCTCATAGTCAACCCCTTGCCTTTGGTGAAACCCTTTCGCTACAAGCCTTGCTTTATAGGTATCAACCTTTCCATTTGGACCAATCTTTCTCTTGAAGACCCATTTATGACCTATTGGTATCATACCTTCAGGTGGATCAACAAGTGTCCAGACTTGGTTTGCTTACATGGAATCCATTTCAGCTTTCATCGCTTCAAGCCATTTTAAAGAATTTTTATCTGATAAAGCTTCTTTATATGTTGTAGGATCATCATCATAATTGTTGTCTTCATGAATATGCAACTCTTGCATACCATGTAGAAAACCATATCTCTTCAATAGATGAGATACCCTACTTGATCCTCTAGGAGTTGGTGTGATAGTATTTTCAGTGGGTTTAGACTCTTGATCAACATCCATTTGATAAACATGATTGGCTTTATTAGAAGATTCTTTTTTTAATGCTATCTCCCGTCCTTTACCACCTTCTGGAAGAAACTCTTTTTCAAGAAATATGGCATCTATACTTACAACAATAACTTGTTCAGTAGAAAGATAGAAATAATATCCTAAACTATCTTTAGGATATCCAATAAATTAAATATAAATGTCTATACCTTGATAGATCATCTATAAAGGTAATAAAGTAGTAGAACCCGCCTCTTGCCATTTGTTTAAATGGCCCACATACATTATTATGTATTATTTCCAATATATCTTTGGCTCTTGCCATTTGTCCAATAAATGGTGATCTAGTCATCTTGCCTTGAAGATAAGCCTCATAAGTCAGATTGGATACAGATTCAAGATTGCTCAAGATTCCTATCTTTTCCAACTTATTGATCCTATCTTCTACAATGTGACATAATCTCAAGTGCCATAGATATTTTGAATTAGAGGCATTGTCAATTAGCATTGTATTTACAACATTCATATTGGTTGGATATTATTTGCTATTGGATTTATTATAAATATAATAAAGACCATGTAATACATAACCCATGCCAACTATCTTATTATTAAAATAGATAGTACATACATCACTTTCAAATAAAAACTTATAACCTTTTCTATTCAAACTAGAAATAAAGATGATGTTCTTATAAGGATTAGGTACATACAAAACATTATTCAATAACAAAACATGATCATTTAAGTTAATTGAGGTGGTTCCCAAAGCTTTGGCAGCAACACTTGCTCCATCTCCAAGCTTTAGAGTTACCTCATTTGACCCCAACCTTCTTTCACTTGCTAGATCCTGTAAGGAAGAACATATGTGAGAACTAGCACCGGTATCCAATACCATGCATTAGATGAGCTCTTAGAACATTTATAAATATTTAAATTAGAGAAAGTCTCACCTTCTGCAATCTTGTCCTTTCCTTTCATTGATTCAAGGAACTCAGGATAATAAATTTCCATCTCCTTAGCAATAGAAACATTTTCCCTTGCCTTTGTTCTCAACCTTTCTTTTGCCTTTGTATTTGCTTACTCCTCTCAAAGCTTTGGGAACTCTTCCCTTGGCTTTCTTGCTTTTATTGCCCTTATTCTTCTTAGTCCCATTAGAAGAGGAAATCAAACCAACTTCCTTCCCTTTTTTTTTTATTGTGAATAGCCTTTTGGGCCATCACAAGCATATTTAATAATTATGTAAGAGTACACTCAATTTTGTTCATATGGAAATTAGCAATGGTTTGCCCAAATGACTCCGGGAGGGAATGTAAGATCAAATCGGTTTGGAGTTGAGCATCCATAATGAAATCTAGACTCTTAAGTTCCTCAATGGAATTAATCTTAGAATTCACATGAGCTCCAACATCCTCACCATCCTTCATTTTAGCAAGGAAAAGTTGCTTAGATATCTCATATCCAGTGGTCCTACTTTGTTCACCAAATAACTCTTACAGTTGAAGTAGGATTTCCTTTGCATTAGTGTACTTCTTATGTTTTCTATGAAGTTCATTGCTCATGGAAGTCCACATAATGCAATGTGTTTGTAAGTCATCATCTTTCCATTTTGCAAGAGCATCATGTTCTTCTTGCGTAGCAATTGGTGGAAGGGGTCCGGGAGGACTTTGTTCCAAAACATAAAAAATGTGTTCGAAAGCCAAAAGAACTTTTAGAGTACGCAGCCAATCAATAAAATTAGGTCAAGTGAGTCTATGGTTTCCAAGAATAATGTTAGTGGGTTTGATGACCTCATATTATCAAATTGCTGCAAAATATAACAAGATTATTAATTAAATGACATTGATAATTTTACCATTAGATTTAGTCTTTAATTATAATGGCCTCCCACTAACTTGGCAAATCCTATACTTCCAAAATAGGAAATGGAAATCCCTTGTTGGATGGATTTCTAGTGGGTGATGGAGTTCTTAATGGAGTCACTAATATCCCTTAAGTACACATTGGTATTCTTGAAATATTAGTTTTCATTAAGTGGACAACCCTTGCCCATCATATCTCATGTGAGATTCCATTAATTCAACTCCTAATGTTTAGAGATGTCTGGTACACATAATTATCATTCTCGGTCTCTTCACATGAGTTAGGTCCACACCATTGAATTAGTGTAATGTATGGATTTGAAGACTATAAACCTCAGGTACTCCTATTTGCAATTATTGATTCATAGTGTATCCATACACCCACAACATCTCATGCTTGACAATAACACTACATGGATCTCTTAGGCCTTATGTACACCTCTATGTATCCATAGCTGATGCACATAATCCTAAAACCATGCAAGTTATTGCTCTAATGGAGAGCCAAAACCTAAATTTATTTTGGAAGATTTTTGGGTCTTTATTTAAGGTATCACTTTTCACATTAATTATTTATATATATCATATATATATTTTTCATGGCATCAAATATAGCATGCTACAACATATATATCACATATATAAATAGAACATGCACAATGAATGAACAAATATGGAGTGATCATGGGCCTTTCCTAATCCTATTCTAACTCTTAGAATATACTATGGGCTTTGTCATCTTGGGCTTTGACACCTTGGGCCATGTCTCTATGGGCCTAAGAAAAGCCTTCATACACGAAACTCCTTGTCACCATCTCCATGGATCACCATCTCTATGGATCACCATCTTGACACTTCAAGCTCCATGTCACAACTCTTGTGAATTACATTCAATCCTTGGCATTATAAGATAAATATTACATCCTAATTCTATTTAATTAAAATTTAATTACATGCCAAATAATAAAATTAATAATTATTACAAAACGAAGGATGTAATCTAAGTCCATGATCATTCCATGCATGTGTTGCAAGCAAAATCAAGCGAAATACAAATCTTGCATGTCTGGATTCATTTGCCAAGCATAAAACATCAAATAATGATATTTTCAAGTTTATGGAGTGCCCCTTACAATCGTTCAG
The DNA here is from genome assembly GCA_949671775.1 of Mallotus repandus. Lineage (NCBI taxonomy): Eukaryota > Viridiplantae > Streptophyta > Magnoliopsida > Malpighiales > Euphorbiaceae > Mallotus > Mallotus repandus. The sequence goes on from CATIWM010062894.1 coordinate 19,790, forward strand.
GGCGCTTATGAGCGGCGCTGTCCTAAAAAGCAAAAGAGGCATTTTCAGGCTGCTCACGACCTCGGGACTACTCCTCACGATCGTGACCACCCCTAAACTGATTTTAAACAATTTTAAATAGATGTTAAGCTAAAAAACTTGATATTAACATAAAGTATAATCATAGCACTAGCAATTAGAAATCAATTTAGCATGTGTAAATAGCAAAAAGGGGCACTAATACGACTGAAAGGAAACAATTATGCAACATCCAAGTGTGGTGAGCACAAGCCTCAAACAGGGTGAAATTTTAAATTTTCACTTGCATAACCCATCATAAAATGAATATTTCCCTTCATAAGGATCCAATTTGCATTTAACATATAGCTAAATATCAAAACAACATACGAACAAGAACCTAGGAATTCTAAGTTTCAAGAAAACCTACAATCTCCTAAGTTTGAAGTAGACCACAAGTATTCTACAAGGTTTGGATCTTTTGGTTCAAATCTTGAATCAAATGCTTAGCCTACCAAATATTAGGCCTCTTGCTTGAAACACTAAAGCTTTCCAATCACCTTCTTGCTTTGATTTGGTTAGTTGCAAGTTTCCTCTCTAGTGACCCTCACAAGTCTTGCACTAACTCAATTTCTTGAAATTATATTTTGGGTTTATTTTGTGTATATGTTGTTTCTCTCTTTTTTTTTTGTCTCTACACAAAGTGTCTAACATTTAAGAACATTTTTTAGGTTATATATTTATTGGTAGAGAAAGCTAGTCCTCATGACATAATCTCTTACATCACATGTATATGATTTGTCATGATAAGTATACAACTTGCATACTTATCTAGTATATCAAGAATTATGTAGAGAATTAATAGATATCATGTATTATGTTTACATACATTCTCTACACTTAATTATGTAACATAATCCTTATCTTTGCCTTAGTCAAATTTATACAAACAAAAGATAATGTGTGCATAACATGACAAGCCTAATAAGCCAAGCTTAATATTTATCATGTACATAGTCAACATTATACATATAAAGGATAATGCATGCCTAACATGACAAATTTTGACCATGTCATGTTCACATTGATTTGGGCTTAGCAATTGGGCCAACAATTGGCCCAAGCCCAATCCATATAACAAATGGGCTTGGATAAGGTCCATGGGCTTTCTCAATATCTTAGATTAATCTTTGGTCCAAAACTCTTTTGGGTCTAGGCCCAAACAACTTGGGCCATTAATCCAAGTCCAATTAGAAACAACACATATTATTAATTTAATACTCTAATTAATATCTCATATTAATTAAGTATAAATCAATAGTTAAACCCTTATTTAAATTGGATTTCATGATAACTCTAGAATAATTGCTTAAATCATAAATCCAATTTGATTAATCTTAATTAATTGATTAAACACTTTAATCAATAATTAGATTAATATTAGTAGTGATTTGGTAAAGCTCTTTTAGGTGTGACTTACTAGGTTCATGTCTAATTGGCAATGAGAAGATAATATCAACACTTGATATTATTTGAAACTCTTTCAAGTATAAATGTGAAAATCCCAATTATGAACATTTAGTTCTCATAAGTTGTGAGTGACCACTAGCATCGATATCACAACTACCCAATTAGAAATGAATGTATGTATTGATTCACACAGATCCTTTGGTCATAATTACCGTGCACTAAAATCCCTTCATTAGAAGATCCCAATATAACCTAGAGTCATGGTTTAGTCAAACTCTAATAGTTACATCATATGACCTCATCTCAAGTTTTAATTCTTGATAAAACATGACATGACCGACATTGAAACTCTTTCAGTTCATGTCATATTTTTCCTGGCCAGGTACTTATTCATCAAGAACAGACTTAGATAGCATAGGATCTTATCCTGGTCCATTCTAGGCAATGAATCCCATCTTTGCTGAACACTCATCCCTACATTTAACCGACTAAAGCCACCATACACCATATACCCATGTATGATGAACATAAGTATGTAAGCGGTAATAAACCTTAGTCACTCAAATATGGATGACCATGTCACCTCAAGTCAAAGGACTATATGCACCATTATGACCTAGATTGTGATTGTTGATTATAAGTGAATATCCACCCAATCACAAATCTAACACCATGTTTGATCCACTTATCACATGAGTATCCACATGTCTATTTTGATATCTCATATCAAGTAGTATGAAACTCACCGACTCCCACTATTAGTATCACATACTAATCATGGAAAATAGACAGAGGTGATAGTCAAATTATTATTATCCAATTTATTAATTTATCAACTATGAAGGTTTTATAGCACATGTACCAAATAAATTTGTCACTCATATTATCAACTGTTGATAATAAATTTATTTAACATTATGCTAATGGATAAATAATCAATTGAATAAACTTTAAATAATAGAATATTATGTTATTGTCATTTGAGATAATTTACAATGTCAAAATATGTGATTGGCCTCTAAGGCATACCACCTGTGCTGACATATTGATCCACATGAAGGTATTGTACATATAGGTTGTAAATGGGTCTTCAAGAGAAAAATTAGTGTAGATGGAAAGGTTGATACCTGTAAAGCAAAGCTCATAGCAAAAGGGTTGCACCAAAGGTAAAGGGATGACTACAAGGAAACCTCCTCATCGGTAGCCATGCTTAAATATATTCAAATACTTCTTACCATAACTACACATTGTGATGATGAGATTTGACAAATGGATGTCAAAATTGCTTTTCTCAATGGTTATATTAAGGAAGAGATTTATATAAAAAAACCTAAAGGCTTTGAATCAAAGGAAGGTTCTAAAGTGTGCAAGCTTAATAGGTCTATTTATAGTCTGAAACAAGCTTTAAGGAGTTGGAATCATCATTTTGATGAACCCATTCAATCTTTTAGTTTTATAAAAAAAATGAAGATGAGCCTTGTGTGTACAAGAAGGTTAATGGGAGCTAACTCACTTTCCTAGCCTTATATGTTGATGATATTTTATTGATAAGGAATGATGTTGGCTTGCATGCAAATGTCAAACTATGGTTATGTAAAACTTTCTCCATTAAAGACTTAGGGGAAGCTACCTATATTCTTGGCATTCGAGTCTATAGAGATAGATTGAGAAGAATGAAAAGTTTATCGCAAAGTCTTTACTTGGAAAAGGTGTTGAAAAGGTTCAACATGCTTAATTCCAAGAGAGGATTGTTACCATTTAGGTGTGGTATCCATTTATCCACGGGTATGTCACCTAAAACACTTGAGGAGATAGAGCAAATGACTAAAGTTCCTTATGCTTCAACTATAGGAAGCTTGATGAATGCTATGTTGTGTGCTAGGCCTGATATTGCCTATGCTATTAGTGCGACTAGTAAGTTTCAATCCAATCCAGGTTTGGAACACTGGATACATGTTAAGGCAATCTTTAAGTACTTGAGAAGGACAAAAGATTTGGTCTTAACTTATGGAGGAGGTGATTTACAAATAGATGGTTTCATGGATTTTGATTTTCAATCAGTTGTGGATGATAGAAAATCTATCACAAAGTTTGTTTTCATTTTTTAATTTAGGTACAGTGAGCTGGAAGAGTTCTAAGCAAAGTGTCACTACTGATTCCATTATAAAAGCTAAGTATATAGCTGCATCAAATGCTGCTAAAGAAGCTATTTGGATTAAGAAGTTCATTACCAAACTAGGAGTTGTTCCTTCTATTGAGTCCCTGATTCCTCTCTATTGCAATAACAATGGAGATATTGCTTTCGCAAAGAAACTGAGGTCTCACCAAAAATCCAAACACGTAGAAAGGTGTTTTTATATTATTAGGGAACTTGTTGGAAAATATGACATCATCATGCAAAAGATAGCTATAGTTGTTAATGTCCTTGATCCACTTACTAAAGCACTAATGCAACTATAGCTGGATCAACATCTATAAAAGATAAGTCTAAGATACTGTAGTGATTGGCTCTAGTGCAAGTGGGAGATTATTAGTATATGTGTATGCCCTTGACGCCAATCATATATTATAACATTGTAAATTATCCCAAATGGCAATAAAATAATATTCTATTATCTAAAGTGTTTATTTAATTAAATACTTATCCATTGGTATCTTGTTAAATAAATTTATTGTCAAAAGTTGATAATATGAGTTACAAATGTATTTAATACATATGCTATAAAATGTTCATAGTCAATAAATTAATATTTGGGCAATATTAATTAGATTATCACCCCTGTCTATTTTTCTTGATCAGTTGGTGATACTAATAGTGGGAGGTAGTGAGTCTCATGCTAATTGATATGAGATATTAGAATAGACATGTGGATACTCATGTGATGGGTTGATCGAACAGTGACGTTAGATTTATGATCGCATGGATATTCACTTTATGGTCAATGATCAAAATCTAGGTCATAATGGTGCATATAAGCTTTTAACTTGAGGTGACAAGTCATCCACACTTGACTGGTTAGCGTTTATTACTGCTTACATACTTGTGTTTATCACACATGGGTATATAGCATGTAATGGCTTTAGTCGGTTAAACGTAGGGATGAGTGTTCGACTAAGATGGGATTCATTGCCTGGAGTGAACTGGTATAAGATTCTATGTTATATAAGTTTTTTCTTGATGAATAAGTTCTTGGCTAGGACAAACATGACACATTTTAAAAGAGTTTTGGTGCTAGAAAAGTGTTTCTAGTAGTCGTTATGTTTTATCAAGAATTAGAGCTTGAGATGAGGTTATATGATATAGCTATTGGAGTTTGACTAAACCTTGACTCTAGGCTATATCGGGATCTTCTAATGAAAGGGTTTTAGTGCGCGATAAGTTCGCATGAATAAATATATACATTCCTTTCTAATTAGGTAGTTATGATATCGATGTTAGGGGTCACTCACAACTTATGAGAACTAAATGTGTATAATTGATATTTTCATATTTAGATTTGAAAGGAGTTTTAAATAATATCAAGTGTTGATATTATTTGTGATCGCTTTCGAGCAGGATTAGTGCATTTATCAGGGCACACAAGCTAATAGTGACCATCTACCTGTTTGTTATTATTTGTGGGAGGGTATGCCTAAATAGGCTTTGCAGATTGGAGTCACCACCCGATTTGAATTGGGAGAAAGTGAATTAAAAATCCACTTCCATAACCAGAGAATCCAGGTTTGGGGGGTAGGAGTTACTTATTATGTTTCTTATCAAACATGTTGCTTATTCATTCACTACTTCACCCTAGTTTCAGTTTTATGATGCATTTACCACACTTGATCATTAGTTAGTTGAAATTGGAAATTGAAACATGGGATAATTGGATTGGCAAGCATTCATCACAAAATAAATAAACTAGCATTCATCAGTCAAATGAGTAGTCATGTAAGAAAGTAAGCATGTAGCATGTAGCACACAAGCATGTAAAAAATAATCAAAATGAAAATGGAGAAAGGTATTAAGGATTACAACCCATAAAAGCCTATTCTAATAAATACATCCAAAATAGAAATAAAAAGGGGAATTGAGGTTAAGGATTACATTGCCTAAGAAAAAAGCCTATTCGATTAATTATATTAAAATGGAAAAAAAGTGGAATAAAAATCCTATTCTAATAAGGTTAGTTCTCATACACATGCAAGCACACATCACATTTAGGGCGATTCTATATTTTTTTATTTATCCATAATTAAGATTATAAGTAAAGATAATTAAGCACATATGCAAGCAAGGATACTAATGGAAATGCATGATGCAAGGTTTTGAAATTTAGGTATTTTGGTGCGAAGTCATCATTTTTATTATAAAAATAAGATTTTTATAATGAGGAAGTACAAAAAAATTAAATAGAAAAATGAGAATAAAAGTAATGTAAGTGATAAAGATACTATTCGTACAAAAAAATATTAACTTTATGATAAAAATAATAAATTCATCAAAGAAAACAATAAAAATGATAAGAATAATAAATATGCAATAAAAATAACAACAATGCAAATGGAATAATAAAAGTGAAGATAAAAATATCATTTTCACCATAAAAATATGCATTTTATGATAACACTAATAAAGTTATCAAAAAGGGTAATGAGAATAATAAAAATGCAATTAACGTGATAAAAACTTATAAAATGCAGAATTAGAATATTAAATGTGATAAAAATGACAACTTTATCCAAAAAGGTATAAAGACAATAAAATTACAAAAATGCAACAAAAATAATATAAATACATAAATATCAATATAAATAAATAAAAAATTTAGAAATGGATAAATTAAAATGATAAAGACGATATTTTTACCATAAAAATGTGAACTTTATGATAAAATGCCAAGTTTACCATAAAAGGCACAATTATAACAAAAAAAAAAAAATGCAACAAAAATGATTAAAATGTAGAAATAAATATGAAAAAATATAATGATAGAAATAAAAATATTAAAATGATAATGGTGATATTTTTACTATAAAAATATGAATTTTATGATAAAAAATAACAAATTTACCATAAAAGGGGTAAAAACAATAAAAATTGTAAAAAAAGCAATAAAAATAGTAAAAATACAGAAATAAATATATAAATAAATAAAAATTACAGCAACAAATATATAAAAATAATAAAGATGAAATTTTTACCATAAAAATGTGGACTTTATGATGGAAATGCCAAATTTGCTATAAAA